>JBBDHG010000197.1:10000-87500 GCA_037951165.1 Lophius americanus | reverse complement strand
CGCATCCATCCATCCATTTCTTAAAACCACTTATCCTGTTCAGGGTCGCAGAGGGGCTGGAGTCTGTCCCAGCTGACATTAGCAGCAGGAGTTTTTGGAGGGTACCCACACTAACATGGGGAGATCATGCAGACTGAACATAGAGTGGATCTGAACCCAGAACCTACCTGCTGTGAGGCCCAGCTGGGCTCGGTTTCCCATCTTCCGGTGTTTATTCTTGAGACCCTCTGAGGGTCGTGGATCTGCAGAGCCTCCACAGACCATGTTCCTTTGAAGTTTATGGTTCACGCCCCCCGACTGCAAACTGCCGTCGACTCTCCCCGTCTTCCAAATCTCACTCTCAGACCTCTTCTGTTTCTCTTCCTCTTCTCTCTCTCTGCCTCTCCTCATCCTCACATTGTTGCCCACTGCATGGCTTCAGCCTGCTTCCTGTTCCCTCCAGAGACACGCCTCCTCTTCTGTCTTTCACCACCTCTGTCTTTTTCTTTGTCTCACACACTGATGTGATGTCGTTCCTCTTCTCCCGTCGTCACGGCTACACCGTTTCTCTGCTCTTCTTCTCGTGTTTGTTTATTTACATCCCTAGCGTTCACAGCTTACTGTGGTTACGCTGTTTTACGGGAGCAGTAAGGTATGTGTACTGTTGAAGTCAGGGTGTCAACGTGAAACGACCCAAGCTTCCTCACTTATTCTGTGTTTTCTAGCTTTATGATACCAATGTACTTTCATCAGATAAAAACTCAACATTCACTCAAGTGTCCAAATCTAAAAACAACATACTCTATCGTTTGACCTCCTGTATGCTGCTGCGTTCACACCCGACGCCACGTAATAATAAAAATCATATATTTGATCTATAACGCGCTTTACATTAGCATCAATATTAAAGTGCTAAAACGTACCCCCCCACCCCCTGCCTGTATATTTACACGTTCATGATTTGAAGGCTGAGAGATGGGAAATTTTGGGCTTTATTTTGGAGTGAACGCAGCATCAAGGTTTCAGGTTCCTGGCGTCGACATATAGCAAATCCTTCAAGCTGATTCGGAGTAGAATATAACTCTCAAACGAAGAAAATAATCCTTCTTTCCACTTTTAAGTAGTTGATCTTGTGCGTCCATCTAACAGATTTAAAAAAAAAAAAAAGACTCCAAGGATCACAGCTAGAAACTCAGAAAAATGAAAAGGGAGTCAGAAAAGGGATTTTTTCTTTTGTTTTTCCTTTCTTCCTTTTATGTGATGGCGTCCTTTCTCCTTTGTATCATACCTGTTTTCTGTTTTCTGTTTTCTGCTTTGCTACGGCTCCTCACTCTCTCCTGTCTGACCTGTTGAATATGTTGAAATCTTCTTAACCGGTTCTTTCCCTCTTGACTATTTATCTCCTTCTCTTCCTTTACAAGCTGCCAACACCAACACTGTCACTACTGCTGGGACTCCAGGGGCCCCTGGGGGCCATCCTCAGGGGGTCCCTGGCTCCCCCGGCCCCGGCTCCGCTTGTCATAACGTCCCCTCGGTCAACGAAGGTACAGACAGAACTGACGGGAAAATATCACAGCCATAATTTCTTTCAATTTTGTACTTGGAGATACTTCCTTCCTTCTGTCTTTCCTTTGTTCCTTGTCTCCTTCCCTTCTTTATTTTCCTCTCGTTCATCCACATCCTGCATCCCCTCACCTTCTCCTCGCTGCATCGGTACTCCTATTTGGGTCTCACCACTGCCTCCATCCTGCATCGGTGTCGTGTTTTTCCTCCCGCCGCCAACGTTAGATTTTCACCTCAGATCTCCGCCCATTTGTCTCTGGAGCGTCTTTGTCCTTGTTGTCTTCTACGGGGCTGTGTCTCTATCTGCCGTCTGTCATCGCTGACTTCAGTCCACCTTCAAAGCAGTCCACCCAAGAACTTCACAGTTCCGGGTCTCCAAATCTGAACGCCGCAAAACACTGGTGCGACCTAAAAATGCCAAAACTGTCCGACGATGTTTGATAGTTTCTATCCATCCCTGATGTTTACAATGGAAAAAAAACAACTTTGAATCTTTCTTAGAAACCAGTAGCCTTGAGCTCAAGTAAAAAGAGCCGTGTCCTCCAGACGCACAGAGGATGTCAGTTTGAAGCTATTCTGCCGTTATCACACGGCCCACAAGAGTCTTTTCAGAGATTGTCTGATGAATCTGTCGCTGTCAGTCATAAATCCACGTAAGAGAGAAAAGGTTTAAGATTGATGCTTAAAGCTGAGTTCACCCAAATTCTTCGTGCGGTGCCTTTTTTTTTTGTTTTGTACGAAGAAGATGAATGCGAGGGTGCGACCGGGCGTGAGTCGCCGCTGCAGCGCAGAGGAACTCCTAACCTGTGAAGTTTCCAACGTCCCACGTCCAGACGTCAGGAGGACGTTGATGCCGGAGCATCAGAGCCGTCGGCCTTTTTTCTTGACCGCGATCTGTAGCTGACCTGAGTCTATAATCCAAGTTTAGATCCAAGTACAAGAGGAGCTCAGAGGTTTCATGGTAGCGCACTGTGGGGAAAAAAAAGTTCTAATACTTCAATTACAAGTACAATTACAAACATTCATCATTTTATTATTATTTTTTTTGAACCACCAACAAATCTCTTTTTAAAGTGTATAATATATGTCTTAAAATATAAATTTTGTGTGGTTTTAAGAGCGCTTGATTTCCACTTTTTTATGGTGTTGGAGTCGAACCATGCACTGCTAAATGAAATTGTTGATGGACATAAATGATTTCAACCAGTAACAATAAATTGTAAAGTAGAAGTACTTTTGAGGCTAAAACATTAGTTTAAGTTGTAAATGCTTAATTCTGACTAAGCGGTAGTGGTACTGAGGGTTCTGCAGGACAGTGTTTGGAATATTACAAATACAGGTTTACCTTTTTTTATTTCTTTAATGTAAATACAAATACCAAAACAGTGTGTTTATTCCAGATTGGAATTGACCGTGTTATTCCAGATTGGAATAAACCCTCATCACATATTTAACAGCATCTAAGCTTTTGTTGAATATGACACCGATGGATCGATCTGTGCATGAAGTATTCCTAAGAATAACCTTTGTCACACACTTCAGCGGTGTGAGTTTTCCCTCTGTGAACACGCGGCAGCGGTAAGTATGAACACACTGGAATCTATTCGCTGCTCAGAAGCACCTCAGCGCACCTCTCACACCTGCAGCCATATGTTGAGCATCACTCTGAGCTGCATATACGCCAACGAACTTCTCCATCCATTCTCGTGTCACAGACTTTCAGTGATCAGCCATAACATAATGACCACCCACAGGTGAAGTCAGAATGGCACCGATTATCTGTTTACCCTGTCAGTTAATTGGATATATGACAGGGTATATGATTGTTTTCTTTATGAACGGATTCCAGAACACAGTGTTTTTTTGGTCTCGGGTAAATACGATACGCTTCCGTGTGATGCAGCTCCAAGTATGCAGATTTCTTCATGCTCCTCCCAGTTTCATGGTTTGTGTTTCAGTGAAAAGTCCAAAAAGCACAAAGATCTCAAACCCTGTTCCTGACCTGGACTGTGTATTCACACTCTCTCCAGCGTCTCATGAGTTCACATATTTCACCGCCTCCTTAGGTTCTAAGGTTTCTCAGCACCAATCTTCGCTTTTCACCACCTCGCTGACGTCACATGACTTCTCCGACACCGGGAGTAAATCCTCCTCACTTTGGCCCCACAAACACTAGATTTGACCGGATCAGTCCTGGCAGGAAAAGCTCAATCATCCTGTTGTTTGTTTGTGAGTTTGTTTGTCTGTTAGTGCCGACGCCTCTATGAAACAGAGCAGAGTGTGTGTCGGAGCCTCACGCCTCTCTGCCTGTGTGTGCAGGGTGGAGTCAGCTGGCAGCCATGCACTGCGTGATGCTGCCTGACCTCCTCGGCCTGGACAAGTTCAGACCTCCTCTGCTGGAGATGTTGGCGAGGAGGTGGCAGGACCGCTGTCTGGAGGTAACACACACACACCCGTCACTCTTTATACTACTCACACTCAGCAGTCATGTTTTTATCATCTGTCCCTTCCTGAGTGAACTCCTCTCATCTGAAACGCTGTCACACATTTAGATTGGATTTGATCTTCTCACCAGGTTTCCACAACGAACCGTTTTTTATGACTGGCAAGACAATATGTCCTTCTGAAATATCTCGATCAGCCATAAAATCATAACCCCTGACAGGTGAAGGCAGAATAGCATTGATTATCTGGTTACCATGGTCACCTGTCAGTGGTTGGGATTTATTATCTGGTTACCTGTCCGTGGGTGTCATATATTATCATGTTCCCATAATAGATGGGGTTTATTATTTGGTTACCATGGTTATCTGGTTACCTGTCAGTGGGTGGGGCTCATTTTCTGGTTACCATGGTTTCAGTGAAGGCTAGCCTTTGTCGTGTGATGGAGTCCCCGATGACATCACAGCTCAACGCTCTGATGTGTCCGCCGTCAGCAGTCAGGCATGTGCAGGGTGTGCATCGACGATGCTCTCAGTCTTGACGTCATAAATCCTCTGTGGTCGTTTCAGGTACGAGAAGCGGCGCAAGCTCTGCTGTTGGCGGAGTTGAGAAGGATCGGCCAATCGGGACGCAAGGACACCATCGACCTGTGGGCTCCATACCTGCCTCAGTACGTGGACACCGTCAGCCCCCGTAAGTACCTCACTGCCAGCTCTTCTCTCTTCTCAGCGATTAGGTAGTGATTGGCAGGTAGACGTCTTTCATTGGACACCTGTGTGTTGACCACTCCCACAACTTCAGTCCAATGCAAGTGGTGGCGCCGCTCACACTCCCAAAAAGGTGCTGTCTTCAAGTGGCGATCAATGACACGTGTAATAGCTTTAACCACTTCTGCTCATGGAGTCATTTTAGTTACCACAACGTTCATATTATTCCACACAGTTTCTGTGGACCAGGACCAGGAGGACTCTCCATTTGGAGCAGTTAGAGAGACAATGGACCCAAACTGGGACAAAATGGGTTTTTGACCCCAGAGAGGGATTTGCGGGCCACCTCTGTCCACTAGAGGGACCATCATGCTCACATTACAACCTCTAGCTGGGACATTAAAAACACAATTTTATTGAGCTGTAGGATTGTGATGAAATAGCAAGAAGATCAGACATTTACCTCCATTGCTTTGCATACCTGTGACGTTGGAACATCAGAACATCAGGTGATCCACGTTGAGAATGAGTCACATAAACAGCTTGTTCCAGCACCTATCCAATAATGACCCACCTTCTCTGTACAACCAGATGGACGATGCGTTCAGGTGCATTGAAATCTCTCAACCACAGCCCGGCTGTACTTTCTTCTCTAAAGATCAATCAATCAGTGATGCTGGGAGGAAAACTGGGGGGCCTCCGTACCTTTTATAGCCTCCCCCTCATTTTGAAGTGTTTATCTCCCACGGTCCTACAGATCACAAATATTACAGAGGAGGAGCAGAAAGTCCAGGCTTTTACTCAAAGCTTTATTCAAACAAGAAGGTCGGAGTGTGAATTTGGTCCAGGAACAAAAACAAGAAGAAGGACTGCGTCATCATCCTCACCGGCAGGACGCATGAAGGATATTGGGAACAGAGCAGAATTTCTATTATTGTTTCTCTCCGGCTCTTCTTTTAAAAAAAAAACACCTACATATATTTATTTATCTATTTGGGGCTGATCTTCTTTGTTTTACACACTTTATTGATATGATTCTTACAAGGACGACTCTAACGACATCCAGAATTTCTGCTTTGCAGGACTAGAAATGATCCCGGCGGGTCGTTTCAGAAGGCTTTACTGTGAGGTTCTGTATTTACCCGGCAGAGAGTTTGGACCGCGTGTTCAACAGAGAGGCCTACGTGAGGCGGCTGACCTGCAGCGCCGCGTTTTAACCGTCTCTCTGCGTGATGATTTACACGCTGGCTGACTTGATGTGGCCGTGAGTTGGTAAACGACTGCGTGATGTGGTGTGAAAGCGTTACGGTCACTCTGTTCACTATTTCCTCAAGGTTGACGTCTCTCCGGACTCGTTCCTCATCCCAGAGACGAGGCCTCCATTGGTCGGCTGCATCATTAAATGAGAGAAATGGCTGTCAGTGAAGGCAGCATAGGACCCACGCCATCAAATCTGAAATCTCTCTCTCCGCCTCTCTTTCCCTCACCGTCTCTTTCCCTCCTCTCCGTCCTTCTGCCTCCGTCTATTCTCTGGCCTCTCCCTCTCTCCCTCTCTCCCTCTCTCCCTCTCTCCCTCTCTCCCTCTCTGCCTCTCTCCCTCTCTAAGGGTCTATAGTTAGACCTGCTGATGGGAAGAAAGGTGAATCTCCCCGTCTTTTACTAGAAACGGCGCTCTAAGCTGCTGCGTGTGCTCGCTCAGGAGTCGCCCTGTGGTTGCTGAGGAGGCTGGGGGTTTCTCAGGGGAACGGTTGCCGTGGAAACGAGCCCCGGTCAGTGTTGTGTTACCGCAGCAGTACCGCAGGCGGGGGAGGAAGGGAGGAGTGATGGGCCGGTGACCTCGGGGGACAGGGGAGGATGGGAGGAGGAGGAGGGAGATAGTGTGAGGTTAAAGGGTCATTGAATTTGATCCGTGTGCAGCGCAGCAGTACTGGGACCGACAGTAAGACGACTCCTTCTGCTCCTGGACGTCCTGGAATATCATGGGAACACTGGGAATGTGTTTATTTCCCTGGTGAAGTCCTGTCTCTTCTGAAAGCCCAAAGAAGCACTTTCCTCACATTTAGAGGTAAAAGCCTGACCTCGGTCTGAAACAGACGGGGTTACGTACTTAGGATCCGTGAACCCACGACTTTGTCCCGGAATTCTCCTGGGCCTACGTTCATCCTGAAGCCGAGATACGAGTCCTACTGAAGCTCCCGTCTGTTCATCCCACACCGGCGCTGACCTCTATTCCTGCTTTGTTTTTGTTAGAGGCTGCAGTCCTGCCAGCACGGCAGCAGCCGAGAGGACGGAGAGTACCTCCACCCATATTCTCCACCCAGATCAGAAAAATGTAGACAAGAATGGAATATAGAATCCACACAGACTACAGGATCGGAAAGACATGTAGACAGCAAGATTTTCCTGTTCCTGTTCTATCCACCCATCCATCCATCCACCTGTCCATCTATACATCCATCCACCTGTCCATCTATACATCCATCCATCTGTCTATCTATATATCCTTCCATCCACCTGTCCATCTATACATCCATCCACCTATCCATCCATCCATCCATCTGTCCATCTATATATCCATCCATCCACCTGTCCATCTATATATCCATCTGTCATCTATGCATCAATCCATCTGTCCATCTATACATCCATCCATCCACCTGTCCATCTATACAGCCATCCACCTGTCCATCTATATATCCATCCATCCACCTGTCCGTCTATACATCCATCCACCTGTCTATCTATATATCCATCCATCCACCTATCCATCTATACATCCATCTGTCATCTATGCATCCATCCATCTGTCCATCTATATATCCATCCATCCACCTGTCCATCTATACATCCATCCACCTGTCCATCTATACATCCATCCATCTGTCATCTATATATCCATCCATCCATCTATACATCCATCCATCCACCTGTCCAACTATACATCCATCCACCCATCCATCTATAAATCCACCTGTCTATCTATATATCCATCCATCCACCTGTCCATCTATACATCCATCCATCTGTCATCTATACATCCATACACCCATCTGTCCATCTGTCAACCTATATGTCCATCCACCTGTCCATCTATACATCCATACATCCACCGGTCCAACTATACATCCATCCACCCATCCATCTATAAATCCACCTGTCCATCTATACATCCATCCATCTGTCATCTATGCATCCATCCATCTATACATCCGTCCATCTATATAACCATCCATCCAAACATCTATCCATCCATCAATCTGTAAATCTATTTGTCCGTCCATCCACCCATCCACCTGTCGATCTATACATCCATCCATCATTACATCCATCTATCCACCCATCCATCTATAAATCCACCTGTCTATCTATATATCCATCCATCCACCTATCCATCTATACATCCATCCATTCACCTGTCCATTTATACATCCATCCATCTGTCATCTATATATCCATCCATCTATACATCCGTCCATCTATATAACCATCCATCCAAACATCTGTAAATCTATTTGTCCGTCCATCCACCCATCCACCTGTCGATCTATACATCCATCCATCATTACATCCATCCATCCACCTGTCCATCTATACATCCACCTGTCATCTTTATATCCATCTATCATCCATCCTTCCAACTATACATCCATCCACCCATCCATCTATATGTCCATCGATCCACCTGTCCATCTATACATCCATCCACCCATCCATCTATAAATCCACCTGTCCATCTATACATCCATCCACCCATCCATCTATAAATCCACCCGTCTATCTATATATCCATCCATCCACCTATCCATCTATACATCCATCCATCTGTCATCTATGTATCCATCCACCTGTCCATCCATACATCCATCTGTCATCTATGCATCCATCCACCTGTCGATCTATACATCCATCCATCATTACATCCATCCATCCACCTGTCAATCTTTATATCCATCTATCATCCATCCTTCCATCTATATGTCCATCGATCCACCTGTCCATCTATACATCCATCCATCCGTCCATCTATATATACATCCATCCATCCATCTGTCAATCTACGTCATCCATCCACCATCCATCTGTCCATCTATACATCCACCTGTCCATCTTTGTCTATCAATCCATACATCCCTCCATCAATACATCATCCATCCATCCATCCGTCCATCTATATATCCATCCATCCAAACATCCATCCATCCATCTATATGTCCATCCACCCATCGATCTATACAACCATTCATCCACCTGTCCATCTATACATCCATCCATCTGTCCATCTATATATACATCCATACACCTGTCCATCCACCCATCCATCTGTCCATCTATATGTCCATCCATCATTCTATACAGTCATCCATCTATACGTCCATCCATCTATACATCCAGCCGTCTATCGACTCATCCATCCACATGTCCATCTATACATCCTGCTATACGTCTATCAATGGTGTCTGTCAGTGGTGTTTGTCAAACTGTAGCGGCTTTATCTTGTGTGTGGACGACAGCAGAGGCTTTTTTCCTGCTACCCTCCCAAACAGCTGGTGTTGGTTTCGGTGCCATCTGATGGTGGTTAGGGAGACTTTGTGACCCAAACAATCAACTGACCTTTGACCTCTCTAGCTGGCAAAGAGAGGTCAGACGGTGGAAAAAGCAGCAATGACATCAGCTTTAATCCACTTTCCTCTGCTTGTCCAGGGTTGGACTGCGGCGGTAGCAGGGATCCCAGGTTGATAATAACAACAATAGTAATATGATATTTAACAATAGTTTATGGGGAAATACTTTAGAATAATTATAGAAATAATTGCAATCAGTGGACATTGAGCAGGTTACCATATGACCCAGCAGAGTGAAGAAGCACAAGGACTCCATGGAAGAAGTCAAATTAGTATCATGCAATAATCCAGAAACATGCATTAATCCAGAAACATGCATTAATCCAGAACCATGCATTAATCCAGAAACATGCATTAATCCAGTAACATGTATTAATCCAGAAACATGCAGCAGTAATCCAGAGACATGGATTAATCCAGAAACATGCAATAATCCAGAAACATGCATTAATCCAGAAACATGCATTAATCCAGTAAAATGCATTAATCCAGAAACATGCATTAATCCAGAAACATGCATTAATCCAGTAACATGTATTAATCCAGAAACATGCAGCAGTAATCCAGAGACATGGATTAATCCAGAAACATGCATTAATCCAGAAACTTGCATTAATCCAGAAATATGCAGTAATCCAGAGACATGGATTAATCCAGAACCATGCGTTAATCCAGAAACATGCATTAATCCAGAGACATGGATTAATCCAGGAACTTGCATTAATCCAGTTACATGCATTAATCCAGAAACTTGCATTAATCCGGAACCATGCATTAATCCAGAAACATGCATTAATCCAGAGACATGGATTAATCCAGAAATTTGCATTAATCCAGTTACATGCAGTAATCCAGTTACATGCATTAATCCAGAAACATGCATTAATCCAGAAACTTGCATTAATCCAGAAACATGCATTAATCCAGAACCATGCATTAATCCAGAAACAGGCATTAATCCAGAACCCTGCATTAATCCAGAGACATGGATTAATCCAGAAACATTCATTAATCCAGAAACATCCATTAATCCAGAACCATGCATTAATCCAGAAACATGCATTTATCCAGTAACATGTATTAATCCAGAAACATGCAGCAGCAATCCAGAGACATGGATTAATCCAGAAACATGCATTAATCCAGAAACTTGCATTAATCCAGAAATATGCAGTAATCCAGAGACATGGATTAATCCAGAACCATGCGTTAATCCAGAAACATGCATTAATCCAAAAGACATGGATTAATCCTGGAATTTGCATTAATCCAGTAACATGTATTAATCCAGAAACATGCAGCAGTAATCCAGAGACATGGATTAATCCAGAAACATGCATTAATCCAGAAACTTGCATTAATCCAGAAATATGCAGTAATCCAGAGACATGGATTAATCCAGAACCATGCGTTAATCCAGAAACATGCATTAATCCAGAGACATGGATTAATCCAGGAACTTGCATTAATCCAGTTACATGCATTAATCCAGAAACTTGCATTAATCCGGAACCATGCATTAATCCAGAAACATGCATTAATCCAGAGACATGGATTAATCCAGAAATTTGCATTAATCCAGTTACATGCAGTAATCCAGAAACATGCATTTATCCAGAAACAGGCATTAATCCAGAACCCTGCATTAATCCAGAGACATGGATTAATCCAGAAACATTCATTAATCCAGAAACATCCATTAATCCAGAACCATGCATTAATCCAGGAACTTGCATTAATCCAGTTACATGCATTAATCCAGAAACTTGCATTAATCCGGAACCATGCATTAATCCAGAAACATGCATTAATCCAGAGACATGGATTAATCCAGAAATTTGCATTAATCCAGAAACATGCATTAATCCAGAACCATGCATTAATCCAGAAACAGGCATTAATCCAGAACCCTGCATTAATCCAGAGACATGGATTAATCCAGAAACATTCATTAATCCAGAAACATCCATTAATCCAGAACCATGCATTAATCCAGAAACATGCATTTATCCAGTAACATGTATTAATCCAGAAACATGCAGCAGCAATCCAGAGACATGGATTAATCCAGAAACATGCATTAATCCAGAAACTTGCATTAATCCAGAAATATGCAGTAATCCAGAAACATGCATTAATCCAAAAGACATGGATTAATCCTGGAATTTGCATTAATCCAGTTACATGCATTAATCCAGAAATTTGCATTAATCCGGAACCATGCATTAATCCAGAGACATGGATTAATCCAGAAACATGCATTAATCCAGAAACATGCATTAATCCAGAAACATTCATTAATCCAGAAACATCCATTAATCCAGAACCATGCATTAATCCAGAAACATGCATTTATCCAGTAACATGTATTAATCCAGAAACATGCAGCAGCAATCCAGAGACATGGATTAATCCAGAACCATGCATTAATCCAGAAACATGCATTTATCCAGTAACATGTATTAATCCAGAAACATGCAGCAGCAATCCAGAGACATGGATTAATCCAGAAACATGCATTAATCCAGAAACTTGCATTAATCCAGAAATATGCAGTAATCCAGAAACATGCATTAATCCAAAAGACATGGATTAATCCTGGAATTTGCATTAATCCAGTTACATGCATTAATCCAGAAATTTGCATTAATCCGGAACCATGCATTAATCCAGAGACATGGATTAATCCAGAAACATGCATTAATCCAGAAACATGCATTAATCCAGAAACATGCATTAATCCAGAAATTTGCATTAATCCAGAAACATGCATTAATCCAGAAACTTGCATTAATCTAGAAACATGCATTAATCCAGAAACATGCATTAATCCAGAACCATGCATTAATCCAGAAACAGGCATTAATCCAGAACCCTGCATTAATCCAGAGACATGGATTAATCCAGAAACATGCATTAATCCAGAAACATCCATTAATCCAGAACCATGCATTAATCCAGAAACATGCATTAATCCAGAGACATGGATTAATCCAGAAACATGCATTAATCCAGAAATTTGCATTAATCCAGTTACATGCATTAATCCAGAAACATCCATTAATCCAGAACCATGCATTAATCCAGAAACATGCATTAATCCAGAACCATGCATTAATCCAGAAACAGGCATTAATCCAGAACCCTGCATTAATCCAGAGACATGGATTAATCCAGAAACATTCATTAATCCAGAAACATCCATTAATCCAGAACCATGCATTAATCCAGAAACATGCATTTATCCAGTAACATGTATTAATCCAGAAACATGCAGCAGCAATCCAGAGACATGGATTAATCCAGAAACATGCATTAATCCAGAAACTTGCATTAATCCAGAAATATGCAGTAATCCAGAGACATGGATTAATCCAGAACCATGCGTTAATCCAGAAACATGCATTAATCCAAAAGACATGGATTAATCCTGGAATTTGCATTAATCCAGTTACATGCATTAATCCAGAAATTTGCATTAATCCGGAACCATGCATTAATCCAGAGACATGGATTAATCCAGAAACATGCATTAATCCAGAAACATGCATTAATCCAGAAATTTGCATTAATCCAGAAACATGCATTAATCCAGAAACTTGCATTAATCTAGAAACATGCATTAATCCAGAAACATGCATTAATCCAGAACCATGCATTAATCCAGAAACAGGCATTAATCCAGAACCCTGCATTAATCCAGAGACATGGATTAATCCAGAAACATGCATTAATCCAGAAACATCCATTAATCCAGAACCATGCATTAATCCAGAAACATGCATTAATCCAGAGACATGGATTAATCCAGAAACATGCATTAATCCAGAAATTTGCATTAATCCAGTTACATGCATTAATCCAGAAACATCCATTAATCCAGAACCATGCATTAATCCAGAAACATGCATTAATCCAGAAACATGCATTAATCCAGAACCATGCATTAATCCAGAAACAGGCATTAATCCAGAACCCTGCATTAATCCAGAGACATGGATTAATCCAGAAACATGCATTAATCCAGAAACATCCATTAATCCAGAACCATGCATTAATCCAGAAACATCCATTAATCCAGAACCATGCATTAATCCAGAAACATGCATTAATCCAGAAACATGCATTAATCCAGAAACATGCATTAATCCAGAACCATGCATTTATCCAGAAACATGCATTAATCCAGAGACATGGATTAATCCAGAAACATGCATTAATCCAGAAACATGCATTAATCCAGAGACATGGATTAATCCAGAAACATGCATTAATCCAGAACGATGCATTAATCCAGAAACATGCATTAATCCAGAAACATGCATTTATCCAGAACCATGCATTAATCCAGAACCTTGCATTTATCCAGAAACATGCATTAATCCAGAAACATGCATTAATCCAGAGACATGGATTAATCCAGAAACATGCATTAATCCAGAACCATGCATTAATCCAGAGACATGGATTAATCCAGAACCATGCATTAATCCAGATACATGGATTAATCCAGAAACATGCATTAATCCAGAACCATGCATTAATCCAGAAACATCCATTAATCCAGAACCATGCATTAATCCAGAAACATGCATTAATCCAGAAACATGCATTAATCCAGAACCATGCATTAATCCAGAACCATGCATTAATCCAGAACCAGGCATTAATCCAGAACCATGCATTAATCCAGAAACATGCATTAATCCAGAACCATGCATTAATCCAGAGACATGGATTAATCCAGAAACATGCATTAATCCAGAACCATGCATTAATCCAGAGACATGCATTAATCCAGAAACATGCATTAATCCAGAACCATGCATTAATCCAGAATCTTAATCTTAATCTTAATACTTTCAGTGTCACTTCATATTTTACCCCAGTGAAACAGGAAGTAATTTTTCACCATTTCAGAGTTCCTGCTCAAACAGGTGAAGCTAAATATATGAAACAGAACTGGAAATCGTCTTCAGTGACCTTTAATTACAGGATTGACTATAGGTGCCAATTATTGTGGCATCTTTTTTAGATAAAGATATTAGTTTTATGTTGAGATTCATTGATTCATTCATGAATAAAATGTTTGATTTCTGTGAATAATTTGATTTAAAGTTCATGGGCACACACAACAAAGACTTTTTTAATCCATCTCATTGAACTTTTTTTTCAATGGTTGCCAATATTTCTAGAGGGAAATCTCTATCTCTGTCTGTCTTTGTCTCTATTTCTCCTTCTACCTGAGAAAGGTCTCGGACATCAAACGTTCTCGCAAAAAGCAGCTTTTTAAATAAAGATTTTGTAGAGCTTGTCGAGGCCGGGGAAGAGGAGCCGACTTAAGGCGAGGTCAGTGGGGACAAAACAGAGAAGATCTGAGAGGCTGGAGAAGTTGTCCGGCGGGAGGTTATCAATCTGACATGAGGAGTGTAGCGCATCACTTCCTGCTTCCTCTCCTCCCTCAAATGTTTCAGAGTGATTGACAGGCCAAACGGGGCACCCTCTCTCTGTTGTTCTGTTTTCATTCATCATGAGCGCATCAATGACGTCACCTCTCCTGTTCAGGTGGAACACAGAATAAACAGCACAATTAATATTAAACAGAGAATCAAGGTGTATCAGTTAAAGGTTCAGTCCGTAAAATCTCTTTTATTCAATGAAATATAATATTCATAACTCTGTTTATTTGCATACTATATCAACTGAAAATAAGAATAATTTCTTTGTAATCCACCTTTATATCTCGGGGGGGGGGGGGGTTTGATATTTTCTGGACAGTAACCTCAAACGGACAAAACTCTGGCTCTATGGAGGACTTACAGTTTCAGGTTGAAGTTGAGAAGGACGATGAAGAAAGAGGAAGATACTACACATTTGCCAGCTGATGCTTTTAGGGTCATGGTTGGAGAAATGAGTAGAATTCATGCAGCAGCAGCAGAACTCTCTCTCTCCCTCTCTCTCTCTTTCTCTGGCGTCAGAGTTTGAATCTTTATTTATCCATGCAGAGGAAATGTCACTGAGTTGGTGACGGAGTGGCGGCGTGGAGCTGAACACACTTGCACACGAGTGGAGGCTGCGACCTTTCAGCTCTCCTGGGATTGTTCACGAGGCACAAAGAACTCTGGGTAGGCTGGTGTTGTTGACCTGTGGGGCGAGATAGAAAGAGAGATCTTCTGAGCCATGTCTAATTTGCTGGAGTCTACCTTAAAGGAGCAGCTCGACTGGACGTGAAGCTGCTGGTCACACCTGATCTATGCCGGCTTGAGACGCTGTTTTCTCTTCCATGATGGTCTTAGAGATTCAGCTGTCGGATTGGGCCATCGCAGCGCGGAGAACTCCGGCCCATTTCTGCCCGTTAAGAAGCATTTCTGTAGGCCACTGTATCCGTATTCCTGCTCAGGGCGGAGCTGTCGGGTCTTTGTTGACAGAGGAGTCTGTTTTACACTGGTGATAACATTATTTGTGATTTGGCGCTATCAAAACAAACGTGACATCGTTGTTTGTTGTTTATGTAAGTTTATCGCCGCCTCCACGTTCAGGCCAGACGCAGGGAGTTTGTTGGGAGGCTGGATTGTGATAAATCAGGCTCCAGATGAGGGTGAAATGTCCCCCAGCCCCAACGACACACTGTTTCCTGGCAAACACCTGCCAGCAGCGGCGCCTGCTTCCTTTGGGCCTGAGGCAGCTGGACCCGCCGCTCAGGTCACTAAGGTACCGTCCTGACAGATAATGGACTAAAACCAGCGTGACACTTTAATCTGTGGAGTGGAAGAACTTCCAGAGCTGCAGGGGGCAGCGGGCGCCTGAGAGAGCGCAGTGGAGCCGGGGGGGGGGGGGACGGGTGTAAGCAGAGGGGGGACTCCTCATTCACCCTCCTCACTCACCTCACCCTCTCATATTCACACACTTGATTAAACCCCCCAGCATCGTTCGGACTCACGCACGCATCAACACACACCGTTTGAAGGGTCAAACTGTGCTGCCGCGTGTGGAGCAGTTGTTTCTTTTGATCACCAAACGGCAGTCAGAGAACCAATCCCCCCCTCGCCCCAGCCACCCCCCCACCCCCCCAACTATCCGTCTCCGTCGCCCAATTCTGTCTTTCCTGTGTTTTTTCTGAACAAATCAATGAGGCGTACAGGCGGTGGCCCGGACCTTAAAACTGTTTTTTGTTAGTTTTATACAACAACGAAAGGCAGAAATGTTAAAATACGTTAAGGTAGAAAGGTCTTCATTTAATTTAAGTGTAGAAATTAATTCAATATAGATACCTGGAGTAATATATATATAGATAATTAACAAATAACAAGATTTAAGTAAGAAATTCAAGAATTAATGTATTATTAAAAAAAAAAAAACAAGCAGCAAAGGATCTTTTTATTCATACTTCCTGAAACTAGTCTTCCAAAGCATAATTCAAATACCTTAAAAGACATTCATGATGGCCGTAAAAGAAAGAGAGAGAGGAAGAGGAAGTGTCCCCCTCAAAGGAGGGGAGAGAGTAACAGACAGATGAGGCGAACACCAGATCCTGGAGGTTAACAAGGCATGCTGGGAGCTATGTGTCATGGCTTACATGACAAGCTTGACCTTGGAGCAGGGCAGAACGCCCCCTCCACCTTACTCCCCCTTTCAACCACCCCTCCTCCAACTCCCTCTCTGCGCTCCCCCTCAGCTCCTGCAGCTCTCCTCTTCATCTGCAGAAGTTGAGTTATAGTGTTTTTGTGTGTGTGTTTACATACGAGTTTGTGTGTGTGTATGTATACAAGTGTGTGTGTGAGAACCACCTTTAACAACAACTCCTACACACCAGAATAAAATACAGAACTTATATAACAGACAGTAGACGTTATTACAGTGTCGTTAAAGTGTCATTACATCACCTACATACAAAGGAGTCCGTCAGGAACGTTGGACCGTTCCACCTCTCATGACTTTAGGTCCTGTTCCAGAGCAGAAGTTTGTCTGCGGGTTAGTGTCCGGTGTCATAGTCTTTCCCTGAACACCCTGTTAGCTGGAATGCTGTTTTAGCTAAATGAGGTTACGATTATAGTTTGAAAAGGCCATGACGTCGTAAAACTACAACTCTTCTTTTTTTCTTCAGTTGCGATAATAAACTCAACAAAGGTGACGAACAAATAAAACCATATTCACTATATTACCATTGTGCACTCGGCCAAGGAAGGAGTTCAGCTACTGGACAGATTTGCATGACATCATACCCAGAGGTAGATTTTGGTAAATCTTACAGTTGCTCACATTTTGGTGACATTTTGTTGTGCAGCATTTAAAATAAAATAAAATAATAAGCCTTGTAGAGGGGTGATGTCAGAAGGTCGCGAGACATTCTTTTCAAAATTGTATCCAGTATTGGTGCCTTTGTTCCTATGATGCTCCACTGGGGGCTGAGCAGGGACGCTGAAGTGGAAGGCGCAGGAGATGAGCAATACTCAGAGAGTTTGATGGCGTTGTCGGTAGATTTAGAGGCTGGCAATAAATCAGCTTATAATAGAGGAATCCCATGTAGTTTCTTGAACCTCTGCTACAGTGTTTTGTTCCTTTGATGTTTTATGGTGGAGAGGAACAGGAAATGAAGCAAAGAAAGTACGTTCAGGGAAAGATACTGTCCCTTGTTTTTGTTGGCATAGTGTCCGTGTGTGGATACTAGGCTGAAATCATAACGCATTAGATGTATATATTTTAGTATGACATCACAGTCCGATGACATCACAGTCGTGGCTAATCTCAGCAGTGTCCTGTGCATGCAGCTGACGTACAATCACACAAAGACATGTGAAATGACACAACGTTGAGAACTAACCAAGCAGAAAGGAACTTCCTGCTGGGATCGAGGTTCTTTATCCTCCTCCAGAAGCTCCAGATAATCTGGGTCTGCGGTGGCTAATACTTGGATCGGAGCAGTGGGTGGCGGGCCTTACCTTAGACGCCAGAGTTTACTCAGTGTGCATGTGCAAGCAGATTCACTAAGACGCCTTCTGCTCTAGTCCGCCCGCCTCTTGCAGGAAGAGGATGGGGCGCGTTGAGTTTGTTTTTGAGTCTGTGGTTCCTGTTGGATCCGCGTCGCTCGATCATATGGCCTTATTAAGATTTTGACGGGTGTCACAGACATGATGATGTAACTGCTTATTTGCATGTATGCGTTTAAACATGCCGTTCTTTTTCACTTACTTCCTCCATCTTTAACACTACATCGACTGATCAGCCTGTCCCAGCGGGTTCAAGTTAGGTTTTAAGTTGTATGTGTGCAACGTGGGACAACCGCACTGTAGGATTTTGTTTCACCGTCCCTCCTTTGGATCACATGGAAACGGCGCCGGGTGACGCACAAACTGTAAAGTCAGTTACAGGTCAAGTACAAACAAAATGGACCGGCTCGTCCAGACTGAAGACGTGTCACTGGTGTTCTGTGAAGAGCCCGTCAGTGTAGATCATGTGGACAGAAACTGAGAGCGAGGGCGAGCTCTGTTTGTGTAGAAACATCAGTTGGTGGTTTAGTCCAATCACAGGCCAGCATCAACCATGTTTTAATTAAGTTCAATTAAGTTTTTATCACTTTAACGTTCCAGAAAGATAATCAACAATCAGGCTGTGTATCGGCCTCCTGTCAGCCTGTGTGGGCGTGTGTGTGCGTGTGTGAGCGTGTTTGTGTGTGCGTGTGTGAGAGTGTTTGTGTGTGCGTGTGTGAGCGTGTTTGTGTGTGCGTGTGTGAGCGTGTTTGTGTGTGCGTGTGTGAGAGTGTTTGTGTGTGCGTGTGTGAGCGTGTTTGTGTGTGCGTGTGTGAGCGTGTTTGTGTGTGCGTGTGTGAATGTTTTTCTATGTGCGTGTGTGAACGTGTTTGTCTGTGCGTGTGTGAACGTGTGTGTGCAGCACAGTCATTACGTTGAGCTGTTAGCGGTGAGTGTGTGTGCTTGTGTGTGTTTTTCTGTGCGTGTGTGCGTAGCAGAGTCATTAGGTGGAGCTGTGTGAGTGCGTGTGTATGTGTGTGTTTGAGTGTAGCAGAGTCATTATGTTGAGCTGTCAGCGGTGTGTGTGTGTGTGTGTGTGTATTTGTGTGTGTGTAGCAGTCATTATGTTGAGCTGTCAGCTGTGTGTGTGTGTGTTTGAGTGTAGCAGAGTCATTAGGTTGAGCTGTCAGCAGTGTGTGTGCTTGTGTTAGAGTGCGTGTGTGTGTGTATTTGTGTGTGTGTAGCAGTCATTATGTTGAGCTGTCAGCGGTGTGTGTGTGTGTGTGTGTGTGTGTGTGTGAGAGCAGGTTAATTGGAACATGAAGCACCATGTTAACCAGGATTAATCAATGTAATTACACAGAGTAATCACATTTTTAATGTGAGCGCTCTCCTCTTGTATGAGACGGTTCTATTATTTTTTTATTATCATTATTTATAACCCTATTGATATCATATTGCAAGAGATTGGATTTCTTTCTTCATTTTAAGGAGTTTATTTCCCTTGATTTGACTGTTTTTCATACATAGAACACTGATGAAGGTGTGTGTGTGTGTGTGTGTGTGTGTGTGGGGTATTAATTGAGCTGTTTTTCCACAGATTAGCCCGATGCTGCCTCTCTTTCCTCCATTCATTAGTGCAGCCTCATTCATTAACCCGGCCGCTAATGAAAAGCCACTCCTAATTGGCAATGGCCAGATAAAGGCTAAATGAAAACACTAAATATACAGCGGGGGTGGGGCATTGTATATTCTTATAATAGACTAAATAACAAGGAGGCGCAATAAACTTTTATTAGCTGCTCAACTAGAACATTTAGCAAAGGTTCAACACACAAACATGGTGCATATTTTATATTTTAAATAGGGGGGGGGGGCAAGTCATCAGCCCTCTTCACTCAGAGATCAAGCAGGAGCAGAACCATCCTTTCTTTGTTTTTGGTGTTAACGTGGCGGCATGACACTGCCAGTCAGTGATTTTAGACGTCAAACATCCGTAAGACAAGATGACACACACAGCCATGTGACGCCGTGGGTTCACACGGGTAGTCACGCCTGTACCACAAATTATGCAAACTGGCATTATTGGTGTTATTCGCCTCCTCCACAAATCGAGGGAAGAATTAACGTCAAAGTCTATCAGTCATGACATTTCCACAAACGTTACACATCTGGACGTCTGCTGGATGGCTATGAAGTGGGGACTGAAAAAGGTTCTTACAACTTTATTTTACAGAAACACTCAATTTGTGACTGTGTGAGTAGTGTGTTACTATGTGTGAGTAATCTGTTACTATGTGTGAGTAATCTGTTACTATATGTGAGTAATCTGCTACTATGTGTGAGTAATCTGTTACTATGTGTGAGTAATCTGTTACTATGTGTGAGTAATCTGTTACTATGTGTGAGTAATCTGTTACTATATGTGAGTAATCTGCTACTATGTGTGAGTAATCTGTTACTATGTGTGAGTAATCTGTTACTATGTGTGAGTAATCGGTTACTTTGTGTGAGTAATCTGTTACTATGTGTGAGTAATCTTTTACTATGTGTGAGTAATCTGTTACTATGTGGGAGTAATCTGTTACTATGTGGGAGTAATTTGTGAGTAATCTGTTACTATGTGAGTAATCTGTTACTATGTGTGAGTAATCTGTTACTATGTGTGAGTAATGTGTGAGTAATCTGTTACTATGTGTGAGTAATCTGTTACTATGTGTGAGTAATGTGTGAGTAATCTGTTACTATGTGTGAGTAATGTGTGAGTAATCTGTTACTATGGGAGTAATCCGTTACTATGTGTGAGTAATATTTCCTTCCTGTGATGTTTTTAGATCAAAGGCTCTGACATCATTATATTCCAGAAACATGAAAGTAAACAATCAGTGAATTTCTTCAGAAACACATTTGATAGAAATACCACAAAGTTCATGTTCTTCTACAGAGTTTCTGTGGGTCAGAACCAGGAGGACCCTCCATTTAGACCAGCTGGAGACAATGGATCCAAAATGGGATAAATATTTGTGCAATATTATGTGTGTTGGTTATTTAACAACATCCTGTCCCGCCTCCTCGCCAGCGATACATACATTCTTTTAGATACATTTATGATATGTTGTTTTTATCTTGCTGCTGACCCGGAACAGGAACATTCTGAATGACCACGAGTGTGTTTACGACACATTAGTACACATCTGTGCGTGGAAGTACTGCTTTGACCTCTTCACCAGACTGAACATCTGACTGTCTGCCGATATTTAATATTGACTCAGCGATGTGTCTCTCTCCTCAGCCGGAACCACCACTGAAACCTCGCCTCCTGCCCCGCCTCCTCCCGAGGCTCAGCCAATAGAGACCAAGGCTCCTGAGGAGGAAATGGATGTCACGGATGATGACATCACAGCAGGTAGGCACATGAAATACAGAGCTCTGACGGGGTTAACTATTAATAGAAAGTTATCATCAAAAGACACGTTATCATTTTTATTCTATTCTGTGTTTAAGATTCTTTCAGAAAATGACTGTTAGGTTTGATATTTCTGTTATAGCGAGACTAACGGGTTCATCCGGGCCAGCTCCAGCAGTACTCCATCCTTTTATAACAGTCAGAACTTTATATGAGCGTGAGATTGTTACCGATTAAACATGAAAATGAAAATAATCCTTTTCAAAAACATCAAGAGTGACGTCAATTAACTCAGGATAATTTACCTCATCGATTCAAAATGCAAAATACATAAAAGAAATAGTAAGATTAACATGAACAGAACTTTCCCCCTGTATGCAAACGATAAGTCAAAGAAAACGGTCCAAGAAGTTGGTCCACCGGTACCTCTTAAATGTCCGGGGGGCTCCCTGCACAGAGGCGATGACGTGGGACAGACACACAGTTCAGGTCCAAACCCGTTCAATCTACCCTGAAGGACAGATCGATCCAAGAATTAAAACCACATTATCCGTGTGGGACAACCAGGTGGCGCTGGCCCGTTTCAAATGATGCTAATAAAAGAAGATCCATCTCAGCGGAGGACGCCAGCGTTACATTCCATACGCCACAGTCAGAACTATCCATGAAGCCTTGTGCATCTGTTACCATGGTTACCATCCGCTGAGAGGTCGCTCCCTGAACATACTACATAACTGGAAGAAGGATTTATTCATTATTTCATTTAGTATCATAAAATGCTGCTTTAAATGCTCCTCTGCTTTCACAGCACAAACGCTTCAGTCCCGCCTCCGTACCAGAGCGAGGCCAGCGTTCCTCAGCCCGCCTCCGTCCTCCAGGGTGCTGCGCTCACATGCAGCCGAACAAAGTGATGTTAGGAGGGAGAAAGTCTTGGGTTTCAGAGGGCTGTCAGGTGTGAAAACGTTCTTAATCATTTCTAAAAGCCCCGTCTGCTGCTCAGATTTCACTTTAAATGTGCCGTCAAACGTCTGAGGTAGAAGACGAAGGAATGTCCCTCCCCAGAGAGGCGCGGAAACCGTTATGTCTCACAGTTCTGTTGGTGAGGTTAACCTGTGTGTGTGTGTGTGTGTGTGTGTGTGTGTGTGTGTGTGTGTGTGTGTGTGTGTGTGTGTGTGTGTGTTACTCTCTGATCGCTGTCACACAGCCCACGTGTAATTCCGATCTACTGTGACCTGCATGGTGTTAAAAGCAGTTTGGTGTTTTGGGTTTCTCTCTCTGACACACACACACGGACACACACATGAACACATTCAGAGAGTCACACGAGTGTAGATGTTAAGTGGTGTTATTCCTCTCTTCTAACTCCGTCCTTTTCAGTCCACCATCTTTCTTTTTGAGTACCTTACCTTTATCTTATGGTGTCTTTGTGCTCGTCTTCTTCCTGCTCCTCCGATCACCATCCTCCCGTTAACTCTACCAGATTTAAAAGGGGAATTCTCCCGTCGTGGCTGTGCGCCACAGAAGCGTCTCCTCACCCTCTCTCCTCTCCTCCCACCGTCCGTCTAGAACCAGTCAATACCTCAGAGGCCTCGGACCATCGGTGGTTCCTTTCCTATCGTCAGCCATGTTTTCATTCAGTCTTCACTATTACATCTGCAAGAAGACGCCTCAAACACAGAGTCTGACCCTCTCTGCTGTGGAGGAAAGAACATCTCTGTCTCTTTCCTCATGCCCCCCCCCCGTCCTTCATTCTTCCCTCCACACACGCTGGACGTCATGGGCTCCATTACACTATCCATATCTTCAGATTATGTATGTTCTAACAGCTACAGTTACAGGCCAGACTAGCAGCACCCAACACAGCCTGCAGTTCTGGAGCTGTTCTGACCCAGTCTCTAGACCTCACAACCTAGCCCTTGTCATAGTCTTTCAGAACCTCACGCTGGTCCAGTTTTTATGCTTTCCTAACATTCATGTTCACATGCTGCCTAATATATCCCACCCACTGACAGGTAACCACGGTAACCATAATGAGCTGACCTCACCTGTCAGTGTTTGTAATGTTCTGGCCAGTTGCTGTGTGCCATGCAGTTCACATGCTGACAGGGGTATTGGTGTCTGTCGACATCCCAACAATATTAAGAGAAAGAACAGATACCAGGAAAGGAGAGGAGGAGGAGAGGAGGAGGAAAGGAGAGGAGGAAAGGAGAGGAGGAGGAAAGGAGAGGAGGAGGTAAGGAAACAAATAAAGATGTCGAGAACCAGGGATCAGTTGGCTGCAGGCTGTTAGACTCATCACCCGACTCTCTTCTGCTGTCACACACATACATACTCACAAACACATACTCACACACACATACTCTCACACACACACACACTCTCACACACACACACACACACTACCTCACATACACATACACACACGCTCCCTCATACACACACACACACACACACACACACCAACACACCAACACATACACACACTACATCACATGCACACAAACACATCACACAAACACACACCACACAAACACACACACATACACACATAAATCAAGATGCTCAGGTGACAACAGTTGTTACTCTGTGCCACAGCTGCAAAAAATCCCAGACCAGAACTCAAATACACACATACACACCATCACAAACACACACAGGTACACACACTCATCACACGCAAAACCCATCATACACACACGTAGATGTACATGTGTGTGTGTGATGGTGTGTGTTTGTCTCTTTAGTGTACATTTTTAGCAGTGTCAGGGGATATCATTAGGATCCACAGACCCCCACCCCCACCCCCCCCCACCCCCCCACCCCACAGACACCCTACTCACATGTCCACACTCTCTTTCTCTTTCTCTCTCTCTTAAATTCCAAAAGAAAACATGTTGACAACGAACAAACAATAGGAAGTAAATGATGCACCGACATCAGGACAAAGCCTGAGAGTGTGACTCCTCTCTTCCTCTGGTGAAGAAGCTGATCCCAGAGAGGTCAAAGGTCCAAGATAGATGACCCCGCCCCCACAATCACACACACAGTCACACACTCACACTCACACACATTCATACTCACACTCACCATCACACACACACACACACTGAGACATCCTCACTCAAACACACACTGAGACACACACACACAAACACACTCACAGCCTTCTACTTGTATCTTAATGACCAGATTATTAGTTCCTGCCCAGACAAGTGAATCTGATGAGGGTTGTCGTATGTTTGCAGTTCCTCTTCCTGTTTGCTGGAGGACAAGTCAGGGGTCCACAGCGGCACGCATAAAGGTCAGAGGTCAAGGGTCAGGCTGACCCTCACCTCGCTTTGTCATTAGGCCGGCGGTGATTTGGTTAGCTGAAACGCTAGCCTGCCCTGCTAATCTAATATCAGAGCCTGGAGGTCATAGGTCAGATCCCAATTCTCCTCGCAGAAGATTGAATTTATGGAGAGATAAATGGTCGGCGCTTCGACGCCGAGCGCTCGGATTGTTTCTGATGATTGTTCCTCTGCTGTTTGACGTGGCGAGAGGACGCAGCTGCTGAACGAGAGCATTATCACATTACAGACGGGGGGGAAACGTCATCATCCAAATATTAATGTACAGGAATGTACGTCTGCAGCCTCTGCAACAGACCCTAGTTTCCCGTCAGCCATAACATTACAACCAGTGGCCGCAGATGACAGAGTAACATTGGTGATCTGGTTACCATGGTTACCAGTCAGTGGGCGGCATACATCACCTGGTTACTATGGTTACCAGTCAGTGGGCTGGATTTATCGGAGAGAAGAGAGAACTTGTTGTCGTCCGGTTGAGTTGATGAAACAGGAAAATAGATGAGACTAAAGATCGGAGCAGTGGTGGACAAAGATTTCACCAGGGCTGTCTTCAATGATCTTTTTTGAATGCATTATTTTCTTGACTCCTCTAAAAATGTCTTCTATTTTTTTAAACTGTAGAGTAATATCAGCAGTTTTTGATGTATCTTTAGGTGAACTCACCAGTTAAAACAAGTGTAACACCCGATGAAGAAAAATAGAAACCTCAGATTAAATGTGAGTGGAGGAAGATTACTACCAGGGTAATCAAATACAATATTATGTAAATGTATGTAGAGGAGAGTCATCAGACAAAAGACTCTTTAGTTACCTGTACAGAGCCTTTGACCACTAATCATTCAACCTTTTACTCAACAGCCTCTCATAACAGTTTATAACAAACTTTTTTTTCCTCACTAAGTTTGATTTACTTGGATGTCTAGTGTCAACTGTAATAATTAATAACATAAACGGACTGTTCACAACGCCAGCGCTGCTGTGCTAGCTGCTTTGCTAGCGGCTGTGCTAGCTGCTGTGCTAGCTGCTGTGCTAGCTGCTTTGCTAGCATCAGCATCTGTCCTAGAGAGCTTTTGTTGGGTTCTTGTCTCAATCACCACATTGAAGAACGATGATTCCCGCGCCCTGAAACCGTACGGACGTGTACGCTGCTGTCTCGTCGTTTTCAGGTCGCAGAGCTCCGAGATATTTTTCTTTAGAGATGTGCCACGCCATTTCAGATTTACAAAGGGCAGAAGATCGTCTGATTGACTGGTGACTGTTTATCGACTTCCTACCCTTCTGATGACCGTGGTTAACGTTAGCTCTGAACATTAGCTCTGATCGTCCAGTTGAGTTTCATTTACAGAATGCCTCCAGACCGGAGCCGCATTCTTCACAGAGGAAGATTGTAAACAGGGTGATGAATCCACGTAATCCATGGTGATGAGAGGTCATTGCTGCCTACTATCTGTTTCCCTTACATGAGTAAAAGTACTGATGATAATCCCCCACTACAAGTATGAACCTGTCCTCCAAACATCATTCAAGCCAAAAATCAAAGAACTGGTGGACCGGCCCAGTCAGTGTCACACTCTCATACTGCGTTTTCGTGTGGGGCTATGGTACCGCTGTAGTGGGTAAAGTAAGAGGTCATCTAATTATCATATCATTAGTTGTTTTCCAGCATCTCTCTCCTCTTCAGAGTCAACTTTCTGTTGTCGGCTTTGGGGCCTTTTCCTGAAGATACAAGATGGCTTTTAAAGAGTCTAGTTATCTAAAACAAACCAGAGTCATGGGCGCCCGAGGCTTATTGACGCACGTGGGTAGTGATGGCTGACCCGTGTTGTCTGGTCCCCCTGGTTCTGATTAAACGGGATTAAATACGCTGTGACATCATAGAGCAGGGCGAGCTACAGAATATGGGGCGTTGGTTTTAATGTTATGGCTGATGGGTGTATGCATGTGTGTGTACACACCTGTCTCATGGTTGAGTGGACCGTGTGATAATGTGTCATGGTGGGGGATGGGCATAGGGGGTGTCGGGGTTTATGAATGTGTCACAGAGATAAAGCACTGGCCTTGGGCTTGTGTGTGTGTCGGGGGCTGAGGGGCTGAGGAGGGGGTGGGTGAGTCGCCTCCTCTTGCTGACAGCTTACACGTGTGCTGAGTGTCCAGTCGGCCATTTGATCTTGAACTAAACGACCTGATTGGTTGTTTGACTTAGGACTCAAGGAGGTTTCTGCTGATTGGTTAATTATATCAGCTCATATTGGAAACCGGTTTCAGACCGTTGGCCATGTAAAACTGGATTCCTATCAGCGTCAGTAGACGTTTACGAGCTGGAAGGAACAAATTCACTGTGTTTCCCAGACATAGACTCTACTTGGGCCGCCCGTCCAGGTAAATTAAGACCCGCCCAGCTTCTCCTTTAACGCTAGAGAATAATTTTGACTTACTTTTGAGGCAGTCGCATCTAAACTCCCTGAGAAGATTGTTTTTTGTTTTGTTCTAAACTTCAAATACACAAGCATAAATCAGGAATATCTCCCGC
The DNA here is from genome assembly GCA_037951165.1 of Lophius americanus. Classification (NCBI taxonomy): domain Eukaryota; kingdom Metazoa; phylum Chordata; class Actinopteri; order Lophiiformes; family Lophiidae; genus Lophius; species Lophius americanus. Next base: position 59,935 of record JBBDHG010000197.1, on the reverse strand, counting down.
CACCTTGTCTTCAATAAGACTTCATGCCCAGCTTGTATAACTTGTAGCAGAATCTCTTTAATCTCGTTCAGTCGTTTCAGCGCTGCGACCCACGGCCCGGCCCTCAGCCGCACCTCTTCAGAGGTCAGAGGTCACACTCTGCTCTCCTCAGTCACTCTGCCCGGCACACATTTATCATGGTTAAGGAACAGGACATTTTTAAGTGTTTTATTTCTTTTGTTCACCATTATTATATCCTTGAAAGGTCGGCGATATTGCGGAATCGTCATGGCCGCCGCCACTGATCCCTCGTGTTAACGCGATAACTGAAAAAGTATTTCATGGAGAATTTTCTAATTCTATTTTCACATAGACCGAAGTGAGAGGAACAACTGGAGTGATGTCGAGACAGGTCAGTCGTATTTTCTGGTCACTGGGGAGAGCTTTATCTCCAGAAGTTTCTCGACCAGTGGCCAATTTAATCCAGATTCGGTGCCGATGAACCGACTCAAACAGAACTTTGTTATATGTATCGTGTTTTATTCCAGTAGTTCATATTTTACTCACTAGGGGGGGGCCTTTGGACTAAAAACATGGATTTTCAGATATAACTTTTTAACCAGTGGCCCGATTTAATCCAGATTTGGTGCCGATGAGCCGACTCAAACAGAACTTTGTTATATGTATCTCGTTTTATTCCAGTAATTCATATTTTACTCACTGGGGGGGGGGGGGGCCTTTTGACTAAAAACATTGTTTTTCAGATATAACTTTTTAACCAGTGGCCCGATTTAGTCCGTATTCGGTGCCGATGAACCGACCCGAGGAGGTCCATCTGGTATAGATAGAATTTTTTCTTAAGTCTACATACTTTGTTCACTACACGGAGCTTTTGAAGTTCTGTTTTCAGACATAACTTCACATTTAATTTGAGAACCCTCGTGGCTGCGCTCTAGCCTCATAATTCAAATGTTTTTATTTTATTTTATTTTATTTTATTTATTTTATACATGTAAAATTTCCGTGTACTTGGATTCTTATCGTTTCTACATAAACAAACGAATAAAGTTAAAATGATGAACGCAACAAGAGAAAGTGATACTCCTGTAATAGTTCTGATATAACTGATGGGTTTTAAATACATTTCCCATGAAAACATCACCAGACTTTTAATCATTCTGTGAGACCTTGTTCTCCGCGGTGTTCCTCCGTCGCCCTTCAGCGCCGCCACGCCTGATGAGAGGATAATCATCTCAACTCTCTCCCTCGTTTCATCTGAAGCCGGATGCTGTCAGACGGAGGGGTTGGTGTGTGAGCGAGAGGAGAGCGCCACTTCATAAAGAAAATTCTTTCTTTATGAGGAGGTGGAGGAGGAGGAGGAGGTGTTGTTGTGATGGAGGCCCTCACTTGCCACTGCATTAGGGAAATTAACATCCAGGACCATTTCTCAGTCGGCTCCATTAACAGCTTGAATCTGACGGACGCTGCGCCCCAAAATGTATTAGCTGTATTAAAAACCTGTCCAGAACCAAATCAAACTGCAAAACAAACGCATCAGAGATAATGGAGAATGGAAAAATAAGACGGCGGGCTCTCAATATCGCCAGTCTGACCCCTCCCCTTCGTGCAGAAGAAGTGAGATGAAGAAAGTTCATGTGATTGGCTGTGGCTGAGGAAAAGTCCTCGCTGCGCTGAATCCTAGCGGGCTGGACCAGGACCCAAATACATCATGAGTCAAAAGTAGGACTTCAGTTGGAAAAGTAATTATTAAGCTATTGATCCATATCAGTGTTTCTCAGGTGGGTGTCGCTGCCCCTAGGGGTAACTGAGGGTACTGCATGTACGCGTGGGGTTTTTCTGTATGCGGGAATCTTCTTTGGTATTTAACGCGTCTCACTGCCTTTATAGAACATTCATACCAATTAAACATGATAATGTCTGGATTGATGAAAACGACTCTGGTGATCCGTGTCGCTCAGAGAGAAGGTTCTGCTCAGGAACTGAGGACCGATCAGCCAAAGGTTTTGTCTTTGAAGCACCAATACAAGTTACAGTTACTTTTTGGCTGCTCCTCCTCTCCGACTGACTGCTGTCCAGTTTGTTGGTGGTCCCTCATGCTCCGGCCCCCCAACCCCACCCCTCCTGCTGCTCCCACACGGCCTAATGGAGGCCCGGCTCAGATAGCTCCTCTGTTTGTGTCTTAAGACGGTAAAATACACTTAACCTTCAGATGGAGGCAGGCGGGTCGGAAGGGCAGCCGCCGTTTTCAGGACTCAAATCTTTTTTCTTTATCAACTTAATTGTGTTTTTCAATTATTTCCCCAGATTTTCTGTCTCCTGACATTTGTTGTAAGGACAGGATTCACCTTCCTCCCCCTCCTCCCCCTCCTCCCCCTCCTCCTCCCCCCCCCACAGCTCCGGCTCTCTTTTGTTTACAGCAACTTTTTCTTGATCCGGTGAAAATTATAGGCTTCTCTCTGGGCCCCAGGCGGTTTTCAAAGTAAAATTTCTCGTTGTTTTAAGTTCATGTTTATTCGTTTTTTTACTTAATGTTCTCTCACAGCACTTTTCTGTCCGCTGTTCACTTTTTCTTCCTCCTTCCTTCGTTCTCACATCAGTTTCCTGCTGGTATTGATCCCCTCCCTCAGTCCCCGGTGATCAGGTTTTACCAGTCTTCCATTGATTACCAATGGAGGCAGAGCTGAGGTGCATCATGGGAAGGTTGTCGGGCTGCGGCTCAGGAGGGGAGGGCTGGGAAGTTTGTTGGTTTGATTTTTCTCAGTAGGATTAATCAAATCGAGGCTTTTGCTGTTTGTATCTCGACGGGAGCATACATTTATATGCCCATTATTTATCTGTCTCTTAATGGATTTCATATTTGCATAATTTGATTTAGAATAAAAGAAAATAATTCAGTGGATTATTTTCTGTTAAATTCTCAATATTTATTTAAACATATAATAATAGTATCTAATAGAATATAATATAATGTACTTTTTTCGATAGCTATATGCTTTACTCAAGTTGTTGTTGGTAAATAATAACCTTTAACGAGACACTGACATCCTTTTCAATGATTTTTATTTCTTGCTTTTTTTAGTCACGCCTCCCTTTCAAACTATGCAGCATGTGATCATTGTGTGTGTGTATATATATATATATATATATATATATATATATATATGTGCGTGTAACATATCATTTATTTTTATTTTTTCATCCGTGTGTGTGTGTGTGTGTGTGTGTGTGTGTGTAAAGGTCAATGGATTGTCTCTTTGTCTTCCTGCTCTCTGACGTTCTCCTTCTTCCTCCTGTCTGATGACGCGTCTATATTTGTGCAGTGATGCTGGACTCCACGGGTTGCTGCACCGTCCTGCCCTTTTTTGATAAGTTCCTTCCTTTATGGATAATTTCATTTCAGCTGGGTAGCCTTTTTATTCTGATCCATCCATGGCTTTATATGAAGATTTAGTCGAGCTGAGGGTGGGGGGTGTGGGGGGGATGGGGGCTCGGCCGTTCCCCTCTTTACTTTATTGGGTTATGTTTTGGAGCAGGTTGGCCAACAAATAGGATTTAGACACAATGTCATTATAATGGATCTCCCAGTCGTGAAGGAAGCAGATCGATAGGCTTCAAAAATCAATCAGCCCGTCCACACGGCTCCACAGGCAGAAGGTAGTGATGCTACCTGATGAGTGACCGACGAAAGCCTCCCTCTGAACCACACCGCTCCTCCATGCTGCCTCGGACCAGCTCCTCCTCCTGTGTCACTACCTCTCTGCCTTCATCTTGCGTCTGTCTTCTTCATCGCTCGTCTCTCCGACATCAGACACAGAATAAAGAAAAAAACAAACAAACATTTGGTGATGTTGGTCGGCGTAACTATGGTGTTAACTTATTGAACAAAAGAAGAACCGCCATTCAGTTGTTACGAATCAAACTGGAGTTACGTAACTTTTCTGAAGCCGGTGGAAAACCGGACCATCCTGGTGTTCTCTGGTGAACATCCGTCCAGCTGCAGGGTTTGGGTTGTGAGCTCAGGTCCACTAGAGTATGTTGGGCCGTCCAACATCATCCTCTGACCAGACTGTCAGAACACGACTCCAACCCTCCATCTTGTAGGGTTCTGGCAGAGCTCCTGCAGGTCCTCCTCACACTGAGGTGTTTAACGCGTCTCACTGCCTTTATAGAACATTCATACAGATTAAACATGATGATGTCTGGATTCATCGAAACGACTCTGGTGATCAAGTACTGAGAAGATCAGAAGGAACTGAAGGAGAAGTACTGAGAAGATCAGAAGGAGCTGAAGGAGAAGTACTGAGAAGGTTAGAAGGAGCTGAAGGAGAAGTACTGAGAAGATCAGAAGGAGCTGAAGGAGAAGTACTGAGAAGGTTAGAAGGAGCTGAAGGAGAAGTACTGAGAAGATCAGAAGGAGCTGAAGGAGAAGAATAGAGAAGGTCAGAAGGAGCTGAAGGAGAAGTACTGAGAAGATCAGAAGGAGCTGAAGGAGAAGTACTGAGAAGATCAGAAGGAGCTGAAGGAGAAGAATAGAGAAGGTTAGAAGGAGCTGAAGGAGAAGTACTGAGAAGATCAGAAGGAGCTGATGGAGGAGAATAGAGAACGTCAGAAGGAGCTGAAGGAGAAGTACTGAGAAGATCAGAAGGAGCTTGAAGGAGAAGATCAGGAGGAGCTGAAGGAGAAGAATAGAGAAGCTTAGAAGGAGCTGAAGGAGAAGTACTGAGAAGATCAGAAGGAGCTTGAAGGAGAAGATCAGGAGGAGCTGAAGGAGAAGAATAGAGAAGGTTAGAAGGAGCTGAAGGAGAAGAACTGAGAAGATCAGAAGGAGCTGATGGAGGAGAATAGAGAAGGTCAGAAGGAGCTGCATTGTGTCTTTGATGATTTAGAGGAAGTGTAGGACGGAGTGGTGAGGGAGAAATTGTGGGATTGCATGAGGAGGTCTGGAGTGACAGGAAGTGTGTTAGAGTGGTCCAGGATAAGTATGACAGCAGCATGGATGTGGTGAGGTGTACAGTAGGTATGATGGATGGATTCAAGGTGGAGGTGGGACTGCACCAAGGATGGGTTCTGAGTCCCTTCTTGTTTGCTATGGTGATGGACAGAGGTGTTCAGCAGGAGGTCAGCAGGAGTCTCCATGGACTATGATGTTGGTGGAGGACATTGTGATCTGTAGTGAGAGCAGGGAGCAGGTGGAGGAGAACCTGGAGAGGTGGAGGTAAGCGTTGGAGAGAAGAGGAACGAAGGTGGAGTGACTGGAGGAGAGTGGGAGGAGTTATCTATGACAGAAGGGGAGCAGCAGGAGTGAAGGGAAACGTTTCCAGCTCTGCTGGATTGTTTAGAGACGGTGGCACCAGCAGGGTCCATTGGTCCATTTAGCCCCACTGGTCCTGCAAGTGTACCGTTACACAACCTGCACTCCCATACCACATGGATATGAGCCAACAGTTCTGTGGGGGCAGAGCGATCAATATGGGTCCGGTACCAGTCCCATGGATGCCTAATTTCCAGTATCGGGTTTGCTCTGTTACAAAATGTCTTTGTTTTTTTCAAAGCGCCAGAAACATGTCCTAGTCTACAAAGCTGTCTTTTCTGAGAACTCCTGACTTCACAACATTCTCTGTTTGTGTGTGAATGCAGCATCATCCTACCCATTGGTCCATTTTAGTCCAGTTTACCTCACATGAACCGCCTCAAGGACATTTGACTTGTTCTTGTCACATTTTACTGTCATTGCTCATATTTCACTACGGGGCCATTTTGGCAAAAACACTATTTCTTTTAGTCTTCACAATTGTTTGATTCTGTCCCAATCGGCTCACATGAATCTACAAGTATAGTAGTTCATATTTCACTGACTAGGGGGAGCTTTTAGTGTAAAACACAGCTTCTGGTCCATAACTTCTCATCCTTCAGTCCAGTTGTGTCTAAATGTATCTCCTATGAATAGAAATAAGGACATCTGTCATGGGTTAAAAACTAGTTAACTGTATTCATCTTCATCATCGAGTCACTGTGGGATCTGATCCTAGAGCAGACTGCTGACTTCATAGAAACAGGTGGGCTGAGTCACTATGGGTTCTGATCAAACACTGGGTAGGAACCCAATCCCGAGCCTGTGGAGATAGATAGATAGATAGGGTAACAGTGTCAAACATGGAGGCAGACCTTCTTCTTCATGAAGAAAGCGCCACATGTGGACCAAGAACTTTTTTTTTTGTTTCTCATTACTCATTTGTTGTCTATGATTGTTGCTGGTTCTTCTCCCTCTCTGAAGAAAGGCTCGGCCCGTGTTCACAGGCGTCCCGGAGTAGAAGGAAGAAAGGGTTTTATATAGAAGTTAATATCCGTATTTAGTCTCTGAAACCTTCCGTCTGTCAGACTCAGTCCCTCTCTACTTTATCTTTCTCTGTAAATCCAAACTTTTTAGTGATTCTGGTTGGGAGTCTATCTCTAATTCTGTTATCTACCGGCCCAGTCTGTCCCGGGGACGGATGCCATCTCTAATCCATTTATCAGAGACGGCCACCAGGCCTCCGTCCAAACGACAGCCTGCCTGAAGCAATCTCATTATAAAGAGCGCCAGAGTAAAGTATGGAGATATGAGGGGGCGGAGGAGGGGGTCCTCCTGTCAGAGAACGCACTGAGCAGAGAAATGGACTAAATGCTAGAAGAGAACAATTTTAAAAGCGCGTCATTGTTTCTGAATGAAGATGTGATGAATGCGATGGGGCTGTTGGAACCAGTGACACCGTGAAGGAGCGGGTTCTTGTTCTCCCGCCTCCATTTCTCTTCATCCATTCTAAAGAATGACCCGCATACAATCTCCGTCTGTACGACGTTTCACGACGGAACGGGATCTATCGGACAGCCAGAACCAGGAGAAGATGAAGAAGCAGAAAGTGAAGAAGATGAGAAGAAAGTGAAGAAGGAGAAAGTGAAGAAGAACTAATAAGAGTTAAGAGGAAGAAATAATAAGAGTTAAGAGGAAGAAGTAGAACTAATAAGTGTGTGTGTGTGTGTGTGTGTGTGTGTGTGTGTGTTCCTTCCAATATAAATCTATAATAATGCTGTGCTCACTCATCCAGAGAGAGGGAAAATAAGAAATACAACTCAGAAGTGGTTGGAAGGTGTGTGTGTGCGTACACATGTGATTCAATGTAACACACACACACGTTTTGTGAAGTACTTTTTTGCCTTTGATCTGATGTATGCAAGGGCCTCTCATCTCCCACTGTGATACTCACACACACACACACACATTGGGCAGACATGCACACACACCCACTGACAGTGTGTTCCTGTTCAGGGCTACAGCAGGCTCTACCGCATTACACACACACACGCACACACGCACACACACACACACACACACACACACACACACTAAACAAAAGGGTCTCCCTTTGCACGTGTCCAGGATCCTTCCAAAGGTCTATGAACAAGACCGTGTGTGTGTATGCTTGCATACATGTGCGTGTGTGCATGCATCTGTGTGAGTGTGTGTGTGTGCGTGCGTGCGTGCATCTGTGTGTGTGGGTGTGTGTTGGTTAATACCAGGACAATAGGAGAGTGCCTGCTCAGTTGTTATTGACTACCTGGAAACTCAGTCGTGGTGTTTTTTTCCCCACCTTTCACCGTGAAGAGGCAGGAAGAGAAAGAGAGAAAATGAATCATGATCTCCTGAGAGCTTCTCCATCTTCCCTTCCTTCAGATTAACCTGCAAAGGTCATCATTCACCCAAAAGAACCGTCATGTGAGGAGAGGAGTGTTTCAGGGGACATCTGTACAACTCACACAAACCAGGTCCACACAATCAAACAGTCCAGGTCCACACGGGCAAACGCTCCAGGTCCACACGCGTCTATACCGCCTATAACAATGTGATGAATGAAGAAAGAATTATTAGGATCACTTAATGAATTACTGGTGCTTCAGTCACTTGTTCAAATCTCATGAGAAATCTTTAAATATTTTTCTGTTGCTAGTTTGATAGTGAAAAGTTCTCCTCCAGTCTAAATCTAGGGTGTGGAGATCCTGGCGGTTACCATGTGGCTGAAGTTCTTAGAATCTCATCCAACACTGGTGTATCTCTGTTTCCTGCAGGCTGTCTCTCCAGCCTTCCTCCAAACGCCAAGAAGATCTCCAACTCGTACGAGGAGCGCCGCAAACAGGCCACCGCTATCGTGCTGCTGGGGGTCATTGGGGCGGAGTTCGGCGCTGAGATCGAACCTCCCAAGGGCTCAGGACGGGCTCGAGCCTACGGACTGGCGCCGGAGGGCTTTGGACTTACAAGCGGAGGGTCATCTAACTATTCTCTGGCCAGACACACGTGTAAGTAAAGCCATCCTGGAGATCCACAGTCGTATTTATTGTTATAATGTGCATGTTGTTAAAACATGCACAGATCTGACAAAGTGGGAGAAATGGTGGCACTTACAAAACACAACCCATTTATGTAGACATATCTCAGTTTGACCAATGTTTGAGGTCTTTATTCCAGCTTCTACTAACTATCAAGCCTAGAGGAGCGGTGGGCTTGAAGCTGTTTAGAAGCGGTGCTCTGCAGTTGGCCTCTGACGTCACAATGTGAGGATGAAAGGATGAAAGGATGAAAGTATTAGATGAACAGGAACTGCTATGCATTGGTTCCAGTAGGCGTGTCCTGAGGTCAGCTAGGCTCCTGGTGTGTAGATATGGCCAGAATTCAGGATTCATGTTCATATACATCCGGTACATCTGTCTCTGAATCTCTGGTCGGGACAGTCACATGTTCCAGACATCATTGTCATTGTATTGAATACAACCACATTAGTAATAATAAGAACAATAATACATTTTATTGATAGGAGTACTACTCTGGTCAGCGCATAGAAGAACATAAGATTAAAAACCCCCACATAAAACGGAAAGCTCAGGGCTTAGCACGCAGCTGTGTGGAGCACCAGTGTTGAGTATGAGGGAGGAGGAGGCGTGGCAGCAGAGTTTCACCGACTGTGGCCAGCTAGCTAGAGTTCTTAATCCAGGCTCTGGTAGAAGGGGGACAGTTTTTGAGCCCCACAATTTGCTGACCAGGATATCCGAGATGATGCAGTTGGAGGCTTAGCAGAAGTCTATGAGGAGCATTTTTAGGTAGCTTCCTGGGTGGAGGGCTATGTTGATGATGTCACTGGTGGGCTGGTTGGACCTTTAGGCAAACTGATGGAGATTGATTGAGGGCGATTGGCCTGTAGCTGGCTGGCTTTTTGGGGACAGGGATGATGGAGGCAGACTTCAGGCAGGGTGGGAGGATGGCTTGGGTTAGGGAGAGATCAGAGATCCTGGTGAAGATCCCGGAGAGCTGGTGAGCACGTACTTGAGTGATGTTCCTTCTACTCCCTCAGGTCCAGCAAATTTCCTCAGGTTTACTGACCCGAGTGCTCATCTCACTTGGTGCCCCTGTAAGGTGGGAGTGTAGGTGCAGGAGGCCGGTGGGGGCAGTGGGGCTGTGTCTGGCAGTAAACCTTTAGTTCTTCAGACGAGGTGTCCCGGCCCTTAAAGTTAGATGACGTTCGGTGATGCTGTATTCTCTGCCACGCAGGCGTGTTGTCAGAGAAGTTGTTCTCTGCTTCTTTGGCTCCTTAGCAGCTGTGAGGGTTATCCTCAGATCAGCTCTGGCTGCACGGTACTGGGACTCCTCCTCTGACCTGCTGACATTCTCTCTGATGGCTGTTTCTGATGTGGGAAACACAGATGCATTTAACGACAGCGATGTTGTCGGCAGAAGAAGACTTTGTTTTTGAGCTGCTCCAAGTCCTTGAGTTCAAACAAACTGAAGCGGTCTTGTTTCCTCCTCGGATGAGGAGCAGGGGGAGGCGGTCTGACTGGCCTACAGGTGGAAGAGATTCCCGCTGGTGGTTCACATGCCAGATATTTTATAGGATCTGAGGTTGAAATAACCAAATCCAGAACTTAATTTACTGACATCTGGTCTACCAGTCAAAGGCTTCGACCTTTGACCTCCACATAGATACTGACCAGAGATAATGTTGCTGGTTCCGGTTTTTGGTCCAGGATTCTGTTTGTCCTCTTCCCAAACTCAGCTCAGAACTACACAACTGATAAAGTGTGAACTGCTGGGTTGGATTAGAGGTGAGGATTGATTTTCACCCACCAAGCTTGACACCTTAAGGAGCTTGGTACTGACTTAAACACACACACACACACACACACACACACACACACACACACACACACTGACCCAGCCTGTGCCACGCTGTGCCTCCAGCGATGGACCTCTGTGGGCATCGAACCTGAGCTAAGAAGATTTCTCTTCCGTCCCGCTGGTTTCCGGCTCTGATTGGCTGCTTCTCAGCGGCGTCCGCCCGGTGACAGAGCCTGAACTCTCACTGTTAGTTGGTAGTTGTGATACTGGCGCCGTCCACAGCGGTCAGCTCACCTGTTAGACACACACTCACTATAGTCATTCCATGAAAACCACTCCGGATGTCATTTTTCCCTGACTGAACCCTGAGGGCTCGTTTAAAGGCGGTGATGCTGTATGACCATCATTTTCACCCAAATGGACCAACCGATCTTCTCATAGTCAGAGGTGTTGATCTTTTAGTCTTAATCTCAGTGCTGATAAGCTTTTATGTCACATGCGTTAATGTTTATTCACATTAAGCCTGGCGTGACAGGTGAAAGTCAAGTATGGCCTCCATGTTTGTGGGTGTGGGATGTAGTGATCATGTCACGTTACTTTTTATTTCTTCAAAAGTTCATTATAGGGAAAATAATATAAGGGATGATTCTTCTTCGGACCAACGTTCCTGCTGCTGCTGTCGTTTACACTACTAACAAACATCGAGGCGAGGCGGTGGCGCCAGCGATAGCCCCTCCCCTAGATCGTTAGGACAGCTGCTCAGGTCCTGCTCCAGTGCTCTTATTTTCTTCACTGGCAAAGTTTCACTCTTTGTTGCCTTTTCTTCTGGAAAAGTAAGTATGATCCTGTTGTCCAGCAACGATGAATTCATCACCTTCTCTTTCCTCCAGAAACCGATGAGGAAGAAGATGCTACTTCAGTTTGTCTTCTCTAGGCAGATGTACTGGCTTGGCAACGCAACATGACGGTCTCCTCTGTAGAGGACCCCCCCCACCCTCCGCAGATGTCCAATACTTTCAGCTGATCACACATGAATAAAAGCAGTTGTGATGCTCTGACTAGAGTTATTCTAAGACATTTTATAGACGGAACTATTAGGAGTTCACTTCTTAGCTAAGCTAGGAACTTTTATTTCTACTTAGAAGTCCTTCTAGTAGTGAGGTAAGATGCTTTGTGATTAAATGCCCTGGTTGAAAAGTTCTCAAATTTCCTTTTGGGGAAAACACACATTTCTTGTGGAAAATGTTCTACGAATCTTCATCCTCATCCTCATACGTCTTCTCTGGTCCCTTCAGTTCCCCTGAAAGGGAAACAGATTTTCTTATAAGCCCTGGACAAGGAACAAACACGTGACCCCACAAGTCTCTGACCCTGACCTCCTCCACCCTGACCACCTCCACCCTGACCACCTCCACCCTGACCACCTCCACCCTGACCACCTCCACGTCGATGGCTGTAACATCATGCTTTTATATTCAGTCCTAACTCTCATGGCCACCAAAGGTCATGTCACTTGAACCCTTCCACAGGTCACATTTGGACACCTGGACTGAAGTCTAGTGCTCCGGCCGTCCTCGGAGGACAGCAGGCTCCTCCGTCATGTCACCCCTCAGAGGGTCTCAGCGCTGTAAAACCCATTATTACTTCCTAAAGAGCTGGAGGAGATGATTACAGACGACTGTAAAAAGCCTTTGGTGGAGGACGTTTTTAAGCCCTCCCCTTTTCTCCTTCTCTCATTCTCCTGTTGTTTCACTCCATCCTTCCTCCCTCAGTCCCCCCTCCTCCCCTCCCCGTTATGAAATTGAAGGATGGATCTGAGTTGTTGGCGTGCGGCGCGGCGTGTGTGATGAATGAGAGGGCGGGTACAGTATGCAGCTGGGTGGAGATTGATGTTCTCATATTGTGAGGGGGAAATGTAGGGAGGAGGAGATGGAGATTCAGCTTGAGGAAGGAAGGAAAGAAGGGAGGAAGGAAGGGAGGACGGACTTACGGATGATGTGGGATGGAAGCAAAGAACTGATTGGACAGATTGCTGGTCAATAGACCTCCAGCGCCATCTGAGGCCCACTCGCTGTGAACAGTGGCATCTTCAAACATTCATGAAGGCTGACGGGAAGCTGAAGTTCATTGTCAGTCGTAGAGAACGGAGCGGCGACAGACAGGAAGTGGAAACTACGACTGACTGAATCTGTCAGTCAATTTTTACATGATCAGAATAATAAGATGCGGTATGAAGTCCAAACCCGACTGCTTCTGTCAGAGTGGCCCGTGGGCTAATGGACTCAAAGCTAGTTCTTCATCTTCACAGCAGGAGTCAGCATTCACCCATTCACACACTCCTGCGTCCCCCCACAGCTGTTCATGCCGGTGACCCTGAACAGCATAAAACATTCATGCATTCACTCATTTCCTGCTTCTTCTCTAAGCAGGCTAAGAAAGGGTTCTTCTCCCCAGAAACACTCTCCAGCTCATCCAGGGGGATCTCATCGTGTTCCCAGGCCACATGAGAATAGGGATTTGTACCAGTTGGATGTTCCAGGGAAACCTCCAGAGGGAGGCGTCCTAGAGGATCCTGATCGGACGACCGAACCACCTCGGATGGTTTGGTTGGTTAGACATGCAGGAGCAGCTGCTCCAGTCCGAGCTCCTCATCTCTAAGGCTGATCCCAGCCCCGCCTCAAAGGGAACTCATTTCTGCTGCTTGTATCCTTCACCTCATTTCTTTGGGCCTGGACCTGGAGCTCAGGACCATAGGTGAGGGTTGTGGATGGGGCAGTAGATTGAGAGCTTTGCCTTCAGACTCGGCTCTCTCTTCCCCACAGCACAGTGTCGTCTCCGTGTGAATGATGGTGTGAATGGGTGAATCCTGGCTCCTGTTGTAAAGTGCTCTGAGTGCTGGAGAACACCGGCAGAGCGCCCTATAACACAGGTCCATTTACCTTTTACAACGGACCCATACACCACCCTCAGTGCTGCTGATGCAGCACAAAACCTTGCGTCCACCTCCAGTCCATCTCCCCAGCGCTGGAGAACCAGACGCCAAGATAAACTTGGTGGGTGGCTGAGTGGGAGGATTTGGGAAGATGTGATTTAGGGGACCCTCGGGCCAAAGGTCACCAGTTGAACTCAAATGGCTAACATTTTTAATGTGTGTACGTGCTCTTCACTGAAAGACCCCGCCGACGGCCTGAACACAGAACCGACCTCGGAGGTCATGAGGTCAGAGTTCAACAATGTGAGCCCTGATGGTGACTGTGGGTGGGCGTGAGGGATTATAATGGTTATTGTTTGCATGTTACTTAAATGTACAGAACCTCTCCTCCGACCAGTGGGCAGGAAGTGAGAAAAAAGGGAGTTGGGTCCATTTCTCAGGGCGGACATCTTAATTTAAAGGAATTAATACCCAAATGAACCAGCAGCTATTGACGAAGCATCAGTCGGCCATAATGAGCTGTTAGTTAGAGCAGTAAACATGTCACACAGAGGGTGATTAGAGCCGGGGGAGGAAGGTGAAATAGTGACAAAGTTTAGCATGTGGAGCGGCCGCCAGCAGGCTCTCTGCTCCATCTGGCCCCGCCCCCTTTGTCCCTCTCCCTCTCCCTCTGTTTGAGTTTGGATGAGAGGTGAAGGTAAATCAATGTTGGGGACTTGGTTAGTGGGTGAGGGCCGGATCGGACTCCAGAGACAAGAAGACATAGAGATGCTGCGTCTCTTTCCAAAATCTATATGATGGAAATAGATTTGAAAAAGAAGTATGATCATCAACCGCTGAACCGCCCACTTCCAACAGGAAGCTACAGGGACTAAATTTTGATGGCTACACACCTGGGTCAGAACATCTGCAGAATTGTAGGTTTTGCTGGCTTTTCCTTTTCTGCAGAGGTTGGTGCCAAACAATGTAGTCTTGGGAATGGCAGCTGTTGAGCTGCAGATAAGATGATGTCCATCAAAGGCTGCTCATTGATTCACGGGGGGGCGAAGGTTAGACCCGGTAAGTGTGACGGAACACAGCGCACCCTGTTGGCAGCGATATTTAAAATACAAAAGAGTTGATCAAGGTGCTTGGAAGCATTCAAAACGACATAAATAAAAGCAGTTGTTAAGAAGAATGTAAGCGGTTGTTTGCGTGTGCATTAAGGAAGGAGACCCCCACAATATGAGGCAGGTGGTTTTTATGTTATGGCTGATGTGTTAATATTCCTGCGGTTATTAAAGAATGTAGACACAGTTACTGCAGTAGCATAGGACTGTTTAAGAAAAAGAAAACTGAGTAATACGTAATTATGCGCATGAAGGAGTAGCATCACCGGTTGTGTTTGATTTTTATTGATGTCTTCATGATTTGCAATTATCACTAACTGGAGGTCAAAGTTCACTCAGCTCCGCATAAATGCTGCTAATTATAGTTTTCACGTATATTGATTTATGTGATAAAAACAAGATTGATTTTCACTCATAGCAGTGTTTGCTCCCATCATGTTCATCACCAGCCGGGGTCAAAGTTCACCAACCGACCGCCGGCTCAGTCTCAGCACGCTAACATCACGCCTCCTCTGCATGTCGGACTCCAGCAGAGATAGAACGCTGACGATGTCCACTGCTTGCAGACTGAGTCGGCCATAACGCACTAGCACAGCCATGCTAAACAGTTAGCCGGCCCAATCTGTCACCGGGGTTTTATGTTACAACGGTCGGACCCCGTGATGCTAACATGGTTAGCTTCTAGCTCTAGCCTTCTTAGGTCCATCTATGAGCCGCGTGTGTGTGAGCGGACATAAACCAATAAAAGAGGGGGGGTTGCCATTCAAGGCAGACTCATGATGAAATGCCAGGAGATCCAGATGATGAGATTATGTGTGTGTGTGTGTGTGTGTGTGGAGACTGGAGGACCTTTAGAGCCACAGCAGGATTATAAATAAGTAAATGATCTGTTTTATATTATATCCTCTTTTCATATTACCACTGTGTGGCATTTACATTTGAAGTGAAAATACAATGAGATTTATTGATTCCTGAGTAGAAGAAGACAAGAGTCCTCCTGATACTGATGCCCCGCACACACACACACACACACACACACACACTGGACAGAGTTACAACACCACACCCCCTCAGTGAGTGTATGATGACTGGAACTGAAAGGAAATCAAAGCCATGCATTGGTGTTTTATAAAAACTAGGAAGAGAATATTTATTATTCAGATTTCATCTTTTTGAAGCGCTTTATGAAGAATCTGCTAAAAACTGTGGACCCCGGGCTTCAGAGGGGAATGAGAAAGAATGACAAACCTGAGGGAAATCAGCTCTGTGTTTGTGTCTAGGTGCATGTGTGTGTGTGTGTTTGGGGGAGGGGGTTTTATTGAAGGATGGGCATAAAGTCTTAATGGTCAGTCTGTCCCCACAGAGACTGGCTCAAATGTCAGGTCAGTGTGTGTGTGTGTGTTTCTGAGAGAGAGACACGATTGTTTTTAATCAAACCCCCTCCAAAACATGATGGTGGTTGCTGTTGCTTTGTTGGGCGGGGCCTTGACTGTTCACAGTGACACTGACATCTTATAGAGCGGATTGATTGATTGTTTGATTGATTTCTCACGACGCTCTCGTCAGAATAAGTTTAAATCCTTCTAAATGTTGGGATTTAGTTCTTCAGCCCACCTCTGTAAACATACTAAAGACATTTTTATGGAGAGTTTGCGTCACAGCGATGCAATGAAGACCTTTTTCTTGAAGACACCTACGCTCACCACACAAGAAGAAGTTGGAGTGCCAGGGGTTTTATCGAGGTCAGGAGCCAATCCTGCCCTTCTTTGTGACAGCCTGAACTAATCGTTAGCTGCCTTAGCGGCTGCCTTCAGGGACCGCGTGGAAAGAATGAAACAAAGTCAGGGAGAAAGTGGATCGGATTTGTGTTCTAGCTCCTCTTTCTCTGAACATTAAATGGTACGTGAGGTTTGTGCTGGACGGGGATCCTCTGATTCTATTGTTCCTTCTACCCATTGCAGGTAAGGCGTTGACCTTCCTGCTGCTCCAGCCCCCCAGCCCCAAACTGCCTCCCCACAGCACCATCCGCCGCACCGCCATCGATCTGATTGGCCGTGGCTTCACCGTCTGGGAGCCGTACATGGACGTGTCGGCGGTTCTCATGGGACTGCTGGAGCTGTGCGCCGATGCCGAGAAGCAGCTGTCCAAGTGAGTGCACCGCGCCAACATGCACACTTACCTCTCTGTGGTGAATGTCTGACACACATACTCCAAAATAAAAGACTAATTGATCAAGATTACGGCGGAGGCGTTTCCAGCTCCCGCCGTCCCCTCCTCCGAGCCTCCTGCAGAATCGGTTCTGGGCTGCCGGAGGATTCCACATTTGAAAGTAGAAAACGTGTTCTTGTTCTAAATAATAAATATGAACATCCAGTAAGAACTTTAAAGGTGCAATACCGCTCCACACCCCTCTAAAAGCATTTGGGCCTCCATATGGACCCGCTCCATGGATGTAAAAGGAGATAAGATGTAATAATATGAATATTACATTCCATTTAAGCAAAGACGCGCCCTTAAACAATCCCTAAATTTAAAATTTTACAATAATGCGTGCAGATTTTATGTATGTGTGTATGTGTGTGTGTGTGTGTGTGTGTGTGTGTGTGTGTGTATATATGTGTATATATGTGTATATGTGTATGTATGTATATATGTGTATGTATATATATATATGTGTATATATATATATATATGTGTGTATATATATATATATATGTATGTATATATATGTATATATATACATATATATGTATATATATGTATATATATACATATATATGTATATATATGTATATATATACATATATATGTATATATATGTATATATATACATATATATGTATATATGTATATATATATATACTGTTTTGACACTATATAATCCCTGTTTTGACACTATATAATCCCTGTTTTGACACTATATAATCCCTGTTTTGACACTATATAATCCCTGCTTTGACACTATATAATCCCTGTTTTGACACTATATAATCCCTGTTTTGACACTATATAATCCCTGTTTTGACACTATATAATCCCTGTTTCGACACTATATAATCCCTGTTTTGACACTATATAATCCCTGTTTTGACACTATATAATCCCTGTTTTGACACTATATAATCCCTGTTTTGACACTATATAATCCCTGCTTTGACACTATATAATCCCTGTTTTGACACTATATAATCCCTGCTTTGACACTATATAATCCCTGTTTTGACACTATATAATCCCTGTTTTGACACTATATAATCCCTGTTTCGACACTATATAATCCCTGTTTCGACACTATATAATCCCTGTTTTGACACTATATAATCCCTGTTTTGACACTATATAATCCCTGTTTTGACACTATATAATCCCTGTTTTGACACTATATAATCCCTGCTTTGACACTATATAATCCCTGTTTTGACACTATATAATCCCTGTTTCGACACTATATAATCCCTGTTTTGACACTATATAATCCCTGTTTTGACACTATATAATCCCTGTTTTGACACTATATAATCCCTGTTTTGACACTGCTCGCTGGCTCAGACGATGTAGCACATGAAACGTGTAAATGTAAGGTGGTCTTTGATTCCAGAGAACAGACAGCGGCGCCCTTACTGGCTCACCCGCACAGAGTCGCTCAGGCAGTGTGGAGCAGACACACTGAGTAACGGCTGCCTGGTCATAATGTAATTGAAAACATTATGATGATGTAACAATGTCTGTGTTGCCCTGACATGTGCTGCGTCTGTGCTCATGTGTAATCACGCTCATCAGTTTTTTGTCTGCCTCACAAGCGGCGGTGCGTAAAAATGCTCATCCGGGGAACTACTTGTCAGATTGACAGTCATTTGATTTGCTGTTCCACAAATGACAAACTCTTGAGTTGAGTTTGTGTTGTCGGGTTCACCTGAGATACGTGTGTGTGCCGACATCCTGTCCAGGGCGGCCCGGGGGATCAGAGGCCCAGATGGGGCAATACCTTATGTGGCTACTGGCATTCCTCTTGTGTCTTTTACTGTCTTCAGCAGTTGTGCTGTAGCTTTTGCATCCTCTTGTGTCTTTTGCCGTTGTGATGTGGATGTGACATCTCACAGTGATGCCGATCATTTTTACACACAAAGAAAAAGCGTTTCCATTTTCAGCTGCATCAAGGTTGCAGTGTTTCGGTGGCCTTAGCGCGGCTGTAGCTTGAGAAGACTCGGTCACATAGTGATGATCGTGGTTTCATGTGTGTGTGTGTGTGTGTGAGCTTGCCTCTGCCTCTGTGTGTGTGCGTCCTCCTCGCTGAAAGCTAACTGTCGGACATAGTTTGATCCTATTAGGGCTGAAACTGGAGCTGGCTCAGTCTGGATAAATGAGTACAGATATGTCTGCTGCCACTGTGTGTGTGCATACAGAAGAGAAAGACAATTCAATTATACAATCACACTGGGATGCAGTTTTAGTGGTTTGTAGAGGAGAACGTGAAGAATCAGAAATAATGATTCTGGCATGACTGAATCTGGGCGTTCTCCTGCACCTCCTCCACCTCTATTCCTCCTCCTCCTCTATTCCCCCATCCTCACTTCCTCCACTGCTACTCCTTCATCCTCAACTCCTCCTGCCTCCTTTTCATTCAAACACATGTATTCAGTCTCGCTGCCACTGACCTTCGTTCCTCTTCTCTCAAGCGCTTACCTCCACCTCTCCAGGTTCTCCTCCACCTGCTCCTTGCTCTCACTACAGATCACAATGTCCTCCACCAACATAGAATGGGCTCAGAGCCCATCCTTGGTGCAGGCCCACCTCCACCTTGAACCCCTCCGTCACTCCCGCTGCACAACTCACCGCCGTCATGCTCCTCTCATACACATCCTGGACCAGTCTAACATACTTCCTGTCCCCCCAGACCTCCTCATGCAATCCCACAGTTCCTCCCTCGCCGCTCTGTCCTACACTTCCTGCACGTCCAATAAATGCTAGACTTTCTGTCAGGCTCTGATCATGTGACACCAGAGAGGGAGAGCAGGAGGAATTTTCTGGAGGATAGTTGATGAGAGGCAGGATGTGGATGTTCTCAACCATCAACAACTCCTTTACTTTTTCTCCCAGCCAGATGTAACTAGATCTACATATTGTGCTAAGATTGTTCATTTTTCAGCCACTAGGGGATCGTTGTTTTGCAGAAAACATTTTTTTTATGATTGTTACCTCCCAACTATACAGTATGTCTGATGATTAAATTCAAATGAGCTCACACGAAACTACTCAAGGACGTTTTATTATTTCTCTACAATAGTTCACACACACACACACACTAGAGGGAGCTTTTTGTGGCAAACACAGTTTCTCATCCGTAACTTCCCTGGCAGAATAATTGAACTCCTATGAATCGACTCCAGGAAATCTGTCTTGTTCTATTCTTGAATTCAGGAAAACTAATTAACTGTATTTATCTGCATTATTGAGTCTCTATGGGATCTGATCCTAGAGCAGACTGCTGACTCCATAGAAACAGTTGGGTTGAGTCGCTATGGACGGTTGGAGATTATTAATGAATCACAGCAGGAGTTCAATCAGTGGGATTGATGGTACAACAACGGAATTGACATTGTTCATACTTATCTGTGCCGCTCAGAGATGCATTTATCTCTGAAGGTATTCATTACTTTGGGATATATGATCTATGTTACAGATTTATAATCGTATCCGTTCAGGATTTCCTTCGATGACAGTTTTTGATGTAGTGAACAATCGTTTATATGTGCTTTGACTCTTCTTCGGTTGGATCTTCGGTCAGGAGAGGGACGTTGGAGCGAGACAACCGACAGGCTGCTGGTTGTGTGTAGCTTAACAGAACTGTTAACCTGACAGTTTAATTTATTCTGCTCTCAGTTTTCTTCACTTCCTGTGACTTCTCCAACTTTGACCTCCAACAGAGGTCACGGTCCATCCGCATCCGCACCAGCAGCGTTTCACCGGCAGAAGGGGCGTCTGTCCCTGGACTCAAAATGACTTCTTTATTTTCCGACTGATTAATTGCGTTCATTTTTCCGTCTCCAAATCATCATCAGGGTCTGGTCTTTTTACAGTGGCGCTCTCAGGCGACCTCTAACAGTAATAATCATAATCCAGATTATTTCATTACATGTTCCAAATGCTGGTTATTAACCTCGGCGGCTGTCGGTACAATTGGCTCCTTATATCAACACGGAGACTGCTTCCAATTACAGCCGCCGCGCTAAACCAAATTAAACATTTGACTCTTTCTGATATATAGCCGATATATTATCAGTATTAATTACATGTTCTGCAGTCAGAGGAGATGAATGGTGCTCTCGGCCATCCTTCCACCCATCACTCCCTCCCTCGCTCTATTTCTCTCCCTTAGAGTCATTTCTTAACAAGGCGCCCCCCTCTTCCCTCACACACACTCACACACACACACACACTCAGAGGGGTGTATGGCCAGCTGCTAGGGTGTGTGTGTCTAATTCCTGTTGCATTGTGGGAGTCCATTATGCCATCGTCTGCTGAATGGCTTCCATTGACTCGGCCTTGACATTATAAGCTGCCTGCTAATCTCTTCACTCCATATATTAGTAAGGCTCTATCTCTGCCACTCTGCTCCGTTTCATCACGTTTCCCTCCGCCCTCCGTCTCCACATCGTCAGACAAACAATAACATAAGGGCTCATATTCAGTCGTTTGTGTTCAGGGAGGGATTAGAAGTCATCGCTGAGCCGCGGTGATGAACAGGATGTGTTCAGTGTCACTCTGTTCTACACACCGTCCTGCTGTCCCAAATCCTCACTGAGGCCCCGAGTGAGGAATATTCCATCGCTGAAAGTAGTCCCGCACTGACACGGTGTATCTGGTTGCCACGGTTACCTCTCAGTGGGCGGGACATAGTACGAAGCAAGTGAACATTATGTCCTGAGATTGATGTTGGAGGCAGGGAAAATGGACAAGCTTAAGGTTCTGAGGGGCTTCTTTTAGGACCAGACTGTAAAGGTGAGACCACTGGATCAGGGCAGAACTACAGGTGTCTCTGGTCTGGAGCGGTTAAAGCCTACCAAAGACTTCAAAGGAAGGTCACCAGGTGAACAAGTGACTCGGTCTACAGCGCCCAAGGCTCATTGCCTCGTGTATCGCAAGCTCAAACCGCTGAAGAATTTCAATCTGGTTCTGATAAAAAGGTCATGGAGCACACAGTGACATCACAGTGGTGTCATGGAGGTAAAGGGTGACCCGTTTGACCTCATGCAGCTGGTTGTAATGTAATGCCTGATAAGCCTACATGTATAATTAGGTTACAACTGCTCTACGGATCTTCTGCTAGTGGAGGGAGACCTTCAACATCGTGCTGCATTCACGGTCGAGCTTAGAGGCTGAGGTCGTCCCTCCTCGCCGTCCTTCTCCACCTCCGGACCATGTCGTGACCTAAGACACGGTTCTGATCGGTTCTGAGACGTCACACCTGAACCAAAGGTTGAATTTACCGTGGTCGTGGTTGATGACGAGTCAAGAAGCAGAGACAAACGTTGAACTTGAGGGGGGTGGCAGTAATCCTCGAGCCGGGCTCAAATCATACGTTACGATTTGAGCGGTTTCCAGGCCGATCTCGAGCTTCGGGACTGTCGGGGCCTGTCGGGCATCGTTTCTCGTACAGTTTACGTGAGGGAGTGAGGACAGATCCCAGCTGCTTCTAGACATCCATCGGAAGATCTGATGGTTTTCTGACACTTCAGAAATTTTGTTCGGATAACTCGTTAGCCACGAGTTAATCGGCTGACGTCAGCGCAGTTTTTCTCACTGCGCCTGTGTGAAGTCTTTTCTGAGAGTTTTAGTTGCCATGGTGACATGATCTCTCATCTGGATAATTAATATCAAGTAGTCTTGAAGTAGGAAGTGCAGTTTGTGGCGGGTAGTAAACTACAGAACAACGAAGAAAAGGAAAGGTTCTTAGCTGTCAGAGTGCGGCTAGCTATCCACTCAACACTCTGTACAGTCAAGCATAGCTAGCTTACCCACAATTCTCTCTGCTAAATGCAGCAGCAATACTATCCTCGTCGTCTTAGCAACTTAGAGGTCCCCATACGTGTCCTGGCTACGTACGTGTCCCTATACAAGTCCTAGCCAACTACAGGGCTGTATATGAGTCCTAGCCGTCTATGGGGGAGTGTTCCAGTTCTAGTGTCCTATGAGCCCTTAAATTAATCCTTATTGTCTAGGTAGCTGTATACGAGTCCCAGCTACCTACGAGTCCTAACCAACTACAAACCAACCAACTACGAACGGGTGCATGAGGCAGGTGGTGTTAATGTTGTGGCTGATTGGTGTGTATAAGAAAAAAAGTGTCCAGGGAATCTGACGTTGAATGCATCCGCTGAGGTCACATGATATTAGAGATAATGAGGTCTTAAAAAAATGTTTACCCATAATCCTCCTCACCAGTGAATTCCTCCCACTGGGTGTTTTTGAGCTTTACACAGCTTTCCTGGTCCCAGCTTGTTTGAGACCTGTTGAAACTATGGACCGCCATGGCAGTATGATGATGAAGATGAGGTCAAACATGAACTGTTCCCCCTGAAGCAGATGATGAAGATGTGATCAGTGTCTGTGTCATCATGGTTGTTCTGATGAAGCTCCTCTCTCTCTCTTAACAGCATCACCATGGGTCTACCCCTCAATCCACCTGCAGATTCTGCTCGCTCCGCACGCCACGCCCTCTCTCTCATCGCCACCGCCCGTCCACCAGCTTTCATCACTACCATCGCAAGAGAGGTGAGACTTGTCATACAGACACCAGCCCAGAAAGGCTCCAACACCTAAATCACAGTCTTAACCTCGAGAAGTTCTGTAGCTGGAGATCAGTCTCTGACGGTACTGTTGAGGAATCTTGGTCCACTCTTCTCCAGAACCGCTTCAATGCAGACACACTGGAGGGTTAGTGAGCAGGAACTGATCTTCTCAGGTCCAGGTCAGGCATCTCAGTGGGGTTCAGGTCCAGACTTTGACTAGGAGACATTCAGAGGTGGATTTTCCTTCTGCTGGGATCATTGTCCTCCTGCATGACCTAACAGACTGATGACCTCACGTGCTGATGACCTCACAGACAGACTGAAGACCTCACTGACAGACTGTTAACCTCACTGACAAGTGAGGACCTCACAGACTGATGACCTCACAGACAGACTGATGACCTCACAGACAGTCTGAAGACCTCACTGACAAGTGATGACCTCACAGACTGATGACCTGACATTCTCCTTCAGTAGAATCCATGTTTCCCTCCATGATGGCGAGCGGTTCTTGTCCTGAAGCAGCAGATCATCTCCTCAACATTCCATCGCCACCTCCGTGATGGACCGTAGGTCTGATGTTCACCAGATGGAAGGGGGCCCCTGTCTTCAAACATGTCAGCTTTCCACCCACCAGTCCAGAGACGATTCTCCCAGAAGCTCTGAGGGTCATCAAAGTGTGTTGTGGGTAAATTCAGACCAGCCTTCATGTTCGTCTGGGTCAGCAGTCGCTTTCTCCTCACCACTCTCCCATGATGCCATGTTAACCCAGTGTCTCTGGAATAGTGGAGCCATGACCTCTGACCTTTACTGAAGTGAGAGAGGCCTGAGGATCCTTGATGTTCTGTCTGGATCTTCTGTGACTTCCTTAATGAACCTTCAACGTGCTCTTGGGGGAAGGTCCGCTATTGTTCAAGGTCTTCTCCATGTGTAGATGGAGTGTCTCAAGAGGCTCTGTTGAGTCCCAGAACCGTAGAAACAGCTTTTGTACCCTTACCATACCGATGGACTTCAATCCCGTTCTAGAACTTCTGTGGATTTTGGCACAGTGTTCTCCTGGTTAGACCGAGGAGCCCGCAAACGAATCTGATGTTCTCTAAGTTGCTGTTGCTGTCTCAAACTCCTCTTCCAGTCAGATCTGATGTAAATGTTTCTCTTCCAGGTTCATCGGTACAACGCGGCTCAGGCTAACTCGCAGTCCCAGCAGAACGTTCACACCACCACTCTGGCCCGAGCCAAGCCAGAGATACTGCGTGTGATCGACATCCTGATAGAGAAGATGCCTGGAGACGTCGTGGATCTGCTGGTTGAGGTGAACTTCGACTGACAGTCCACTGACATATCTGCCTCTCGTGGAACCAACGTCCCTCAAACATAAATCACATCAATCCATGATAGGGTCATCACTTCTATTCCTGCTCCTCTGCCTCATCTGTCTCCTCCTCCTCCTCTGCAGGTGATGGACATCATCATGTACTGTATTGAAGGATCTCTGGTGAAGAAGAAAGGTCTGCAGGAGTGTTTCCCTGCTATTTGCAGGTACGTTTTTTTTCGCATACGCCCACGTCAGTGAGGGTTAGATTATGGGAGGAGTTGCAGGAAGTTGACCCCTGGCTGATGATGTCAGAGGTCAGACACCTTTTTTCCACCTCCCTGTTCTGTATAAACGCCGTGGAGGCGGTTTGGTTGGTCCATGTTGTCCCACTGATGAGACGGCAGCAGAGGTAGTAACAGAAACCATTATGTGTGTGATGCACAAACAACGCTATAAAAAAAAGCTAGTAGAAGTTAGCATATACTAGACTAACTTAGCAGCTAGAAACAATTAGCAGACGAATTGAAATTGAAAGACGAAGGGATTCAACCCAAAATGTTGTCAAATTGAGGGACAGCGTGACACTCAGAACACACCGCTGTTCACTCCAGTGTAAACAAAGAAGGAGACTAAGACGATAAAAGGCTACCTGCTATCCTCATGTGTCCACAATCTCCAAGCCTTCTTGGTTGATGTTAGAGTTAGATGCCAACCGCTACCAGCCGCTCCTAAGACTTCCTGTTTTATGCTGCACACACAACACTTTGTGTAAACATGACTCCCTCCTGCCTTTGGCCTCGTGTTTACAGCGGCTACAGTCTATTTTCTCTGCCCGCTAAAACTAGTGACAATCTTAGAATGGGTCACAGAGAGATGCTCGCTTCCTTCCTGATCAAGAGGTATAGGGGGGCGGGGCTTCAGATGATATTCGACCAACTGATAAACATTTGTGTTGATCTTCGTTTCCTGGGGCTTTTTTTCCGTCAGTTTGTCTGTAAATGTAAAACCCATCTGTTTTATGTGTCCGTTTAAAAAAAGGCGTGTATGAATGTTGATGATTTTAACGCGTCTTTGTCGTCCTCTGGTTCAGGTTCTACATGGTGGGTTACTGTGACCGTAGTCACCGCATCGCTGTCGGAGCGCGCCAGGGTTCAGTGGCGCTCTACGATGTTCGCACTGGAAAGTGTCAGGTACAGTGGGAATGCTATTCATGCCAGCAGCTCTGTTATCCATCCATCCATCTATTCATCCATCTATTCATCCATCCAACGTGCGATCCATCCTCCATCCATTGCACTACTATATATGCATTCATCCATGCATCCATGCATCTATGTATGCATTCATCCATCATCCATTCATCCATGCATCTATGTATGCATTCATCCATCCATCATCCATCCATCCATGCATCTATGTATGCATTCATCCTTCCATCATCCATCCATCCATGCATCTATGTATGCATTCATCCATCATCCATCCATCCATGCATCTATGTATACATTCATCCTTCCGTCATCCATCCATTGCACTACTATGTATGCATCCATCCATGCATCTATGTATGCATTCATCCATCCATCCATGTATGCATTCATCCATCATCCATTCATCCATGCATCTATGTATGCATTCATCCATCATCCATTCATCCATGCATCTATGTATGCATCCATCCATCCATCCATGAATCTATGTATGCATTCATCCATCCATCATCCATCCATCCATGCATCTATGTATGCATTCATCCATGCATCTATGTATGCATTCATCCATCCATCCTCCATCCATTGCACTACTATATATGCATTCATCCATGCATCTATGTATGCATTCATCCATCATCCATCCATCCATGCATCTATGTATACATTCATCCTTCCGTCATCCATCCATTGCACTACTATGTATGCATTCATCCATGCATCTATTTATGCATTCATCCTTCCATCATCCATCCATTGTGCGATCCATCCTCCATCCATCAATTTATTCATCCATCTATTCATCCATCCATCGTGTGATCCATCATCCATCCATTTTGCTACTATGTATGCATCCATCCATCCATCCATGCATCTATGTATGCATTCATCCATCATCCATCCATCCATGCATCTATGTATGCATTCATCCTTCCATCATCCATCCATCCATGCATCTATGTATGCATTCATCCATCCATCCATCCATGCATCTATGTATGCATTCATCCTTCCATCATCCATCCATCCATGCATCTATGTATGCATTCATCCATCCATCCATCCATCCATGCATATATGTATGCATTCATCCTTCCATCATCCATCCATCCATGCATCTATGTATGCATTCATCCATCCATCCATCCATGCATCTATGTATGCATTCATCCATCCATCCATCCATCCATGCATCTTTGTATGCATTCATCCATCCATCCATCCATGCATCTATGTATGCATTCATCCATCCATCCATCCATGCATCTATGTATGCATTCATCCATCCATCCATCCATCCATGCATCTATGTATGCATTCATCCATCCATACATCCATGCATCTATGCATCAATCTTATAATCTAAATGATCAGGTAATCCATTCCTCCATCATCCTCTCCATCCTTTTGTCGTCTTTTTCACTTTTTCTCATCATAAGTCATCAAATTAACTTCACTTTAATCATCAGTCTCGCTCTAGTAACTCCAGTAGTCCTTCATATAATGTGACAGTTCTCTGTCCTTCCATGAGTGTGATGCATGATGGGAGAGTGGAGGAAAAGATGTAAATGTGGACAAAGAGCGTGGAGGGGGGGAAATGAGTGAGTTGTTAAAGCCTTCCTGTTTTTTCTGGCTCAGTAATTGATTAATGATGAAGCAACAACTGTGTTAATCACGTTTTTGACTCCGATCACGTTTTATGTTTGATGGGGTGTGAGATTGTTGAATGTGTGTATTTGTGTGCGTCACTGGCCTTTGTGTATATGTGTGTTTGTGTGTGTTGGTAATTTGCTGCTTATTGATTTTCAGTAACCTGAGCAGTCTAGTCTGGTGGAGGGGGTCATTTATATCTGATAACAGCACTGGCCCCTGTTCACCCGACATTTAGTTTGAGTTTTTCTGTGTGTGTGTGTGTGTGTGTGTGTGTGTGTGTGTGTTTCCTTATGTGTAATTAGCAAAAATGAATCCTTAACAGATAATTGCTTTGCAAGAATGTCTTCATTAACAGGATAGAGTATCTTTTTAATCGTTGACTTTTAACGATAGTCTTCAAAAATGGCCATGCTTGTAATAATGAGGCCCAATAGTTATTTAAGTTAAACCTGGCCTGAATGACGTCTCCATATAACATCAGGTGTGTCTGCATCACCTTGGTTACTATGTGTGAGTAATCTCTTACTATGTGTGAGTAATCTCTTACTATGTGTGAGTAATCTTTTACTATGTGTGAGTAATCTCTTACTATGTGTGAGTAATCTTTTACTATGTGTGAGTAATCTCTTACTATGTGTGAGTAATCTCTTAGTATGTGTGAGTAATCTTTCACTATGTGTGAGTAATCTCTTACTATGTGTGAGTAATATTTTACCATGTGTGAGTAATCTCTTACTATGTGTGTATTACCTGTTATGTGTGAGAAATATGTAACTATGTGTGAGTAATCTGTTTCTGTATGTGAGTAGTCTGTTAATATGTGTGATTATTATTAGATTACTCACACATAGTAATCGATAACCCACTCATAGTAATAGATTACTCTGACACTGAATATAAATAATTTTAACTCTTAAATTTCCACAGACATCAAGCGAATGCAGATGCACATGATAGTTGTGCAGCTAGTTCCAAATTATTTTGGGGTTGAAATACCGACTTATTTCAATAATAATAATTATTATTTATATTGAAATTATTATAACTGAGGGTCCTCCGCATCGGAAGGTTCACGTACTGACTCTCTTACTATTTTATTGATCTGAAGATTTATTTTTTATTTTCATTATGACTTCTCTGGATCGGGTTGAAAAGATTTGTCAATTATGTGTTTTGTTGTCTGGGGGAGGACGGAGACAGAGGATGGGAGATTGAGGAAGGAGATACCAGGCAGTTTTTTGTCCATAATCCGTGTGTGTGTGTGTGTGTGTGTGTGTGTGTGTGTGTGTTTGTGTGCGTGTGTTTGTGTGTTCAACCGTAGTTAGCTCTTCCCTGCATGACCATCTGCCACATCTTTGATCAGCCTCCGTGAACAGCTCTTTGTCAGCTGCATTACTCGGTGTGTGTGTGTGTGTGCGTGTGCGTGTGTGTGTGTCCAGCTGCCTTGCTCTGCTTCTTTAACAGACTACTGAGTCTGCTAATTGAACACAAAGAACCAATCTGATCTTTCTCTCTGGTACTACTGACACCCGAGGAAACACTTTGCAACTGAAGGTTTAGCCCCGCCCACTGTCCATCCTGCTGGAACTTAACCAGAGGGATATCTAATGAAGCTACCGCCAACTAGCAGAGGGAAATCAACAAATGATTCTACTCGTTACCACCATGGGACCATTCAATATTGAATTTAGAACCGCTCTAGAATCCTCCATCTTTAGTAAATAATAAGTTAATAACTGATTAGTGACATAGTGACAGAGAAGTAGGTGAGCGTATATGTATGAGAGCAATGTGACAGCGGGGAGATGAGCAGTAGGAGTGACGGATGGGTTCAAGGTAGAGGTGGGACTGCACCAAAGACCCACTCTGAGCTCCTTCTTGTTTGCTATGGTGAAGAACAGACTGACAGATGACGGTGGTTCTGACCAGAAGACAGGAGGCAGAGCTGAAGATGTTCAGATGTTCTCTGGACACTCCCAGAGTCCATCAGAGACACTAGAGGGACAGACAGGTGAGACGTCCTGGAGGCAAAGTCAGAGAGGACAGACTGAGATGGTTCTGACCCGTGAAGAGGAGGAGGAGGAGGATAGTAGATCTGCTGGTAGAAGGATGCTGGACATTGAGCTGCAGGAAGGAGAAGAAGGGGATGAGCAAAGAGGAGGTTTGTGGATGTGGTGAAAGAGGACATGCAGTTGGTTGGTGTGACAGAGGAGGAAGCAGAGGACGGGGGGAGGTGGAGACAGATGATCTGTAGAAACCCCTGAAGTAATCCGAACCTGAATCTCTCCTCACACATTCTGATTTTCTGGGGGTCCCAATCCTCCAGCTGTCCCCCATAAAGGTTGAGCTGTTCAGGTCAGCAGCTTGTAAGAGCCCGGTTCCGGGTTCTTGACCTGGTTGGCAGTGAGTCCCACCACACAGCAACAGACAGACGTGACAAAGAGGAACCTCCGGGCGGTTCTCAGTCAGTCGAGAGAAATACATTGTTTTCCCCTCTGGGTTGGGCGGGGCTTAATAGTGCTCTATCTCCATTGGTGCTATCAGAGTTGTGAGCGGATAGACAGTGGTCCCATTTGTTCTTTAGATTTATTTCACATTCTGTATCCCACCATGCTAAACCGATTATTGTTGACAATTTCTGGAGTCTCCATGAAGTTGGGTTAGTTGGGATCATTCTGGACCTAATTTTAGAAAGACGAGTTAAACGTGAAGTGAAAAAACTATGTCCAAATGTCGTGGTATATTTGATTACGTCAACACGACCTCCTGTACTACCGCCGTCTCTACCCCCACCAAGGAGATTTTATCTTTATCTTTTAGCCTTTGTCAGTTAGCGAGATTTAGGAAAAACTGAAAGACGTATTTGTTCGAGATGTTAGCTTATCCTAGAGATGATTAAATGTGTGTCGCAGCATTTAAAGTAAAATAAAATGACCACGCTGTTTAGGGCGTTGACGTCACCATGTGGTGAATGTGCTGTCTTGAAACTATCCTTCTTGGTTTGGACAAATTTAAACCGGAGATGAAGTTCATCCAAACATTATTTTTGTACCTAAAAAGATCGTGTTTGAAAAGGATTATTACATCTTCCTTATTCATCAGCACTTGAAGAATAGGCAATGAGGTGTGTGGGGGGGGAGCTGGGGCTCAGTCCATTATTGATACCTTTGTTCCTGTGATGTTCCTTTTTCGGGTGGAGCGAGGGGCTCAGTGGGCGTAACAGAGACACTGAAGTGGAAGGCCCAGGACACGAGCGGCGCCAGAATAATTGTGGTATTTTCCATTTTCATTCCGTTTTCAGGAAGTGGTGACCATCTCCCCATCATTGTTTGTGAATGACCGAGCTCTTGGAGGTCATGGTTGTATGTGATGTCATCAATCTCGGTCTTGATGTAATCCCGCCCTGGCCAACGTACTATCTGACCACCATGTTGATGGATCCCACCGACATATGTTTGTTCAACCAGTGCGGGTTTGGATTTATTAAAGCTGATGGTTGATACTGAAGAATTCATCTTCCGTTTAATGTTGGACCTGAGAGTGACGCCACGTGATAAAAAAAACTCTCCTCGGTAACATAGTTCAAATTCTAAGAGGAGGCGGGACTTAAGATCCAGCGTAGTCACTTAGTCACTAATGTGTTTTGTTTCCTTTTACAGGGAAGGAAATAAACCAAACCTTTCACTCTCTCTGTCTCGCCATCAATCTCTTTCTCTCACTCTCTTTCTCTCTCTCTCTCTCTCTCTTTCTCTCTCTCTCACACACACTTAAACACACACACACACAGCTGAGTCCCAGGGCGTCAGGTGTAATGAAGTACAGAGCGCTGTAAATGGTTTCAGTGTGCTTCACTGCTCTGATAGGCTGATTAATTTGGTAGGCAGCCCACCGTGAAACACACACACACACACACACTCACTCACTCACAGACACACACACACACTCACTCACTCACAGACAGACAGACACACACACACACACTCACAGACACACTCACAGACACACTCACAGACACACACACACAAACACTCACTCACTCACTCACAGACACATACACACACTCAACCACAAACTTACTGACTCACTCACACACACATACATAGAGTTTTACAGATTACTCACACATAGTTACACAGTACTCACATTTAATAACATATTACCGACATAAAGTTACAGATCATTCACACAACATAACAGATTATTCACACAACATAACAGATTACTCACCAATAGTAACAGATTACTCACCAATAGTAACAGATTACTCACCAATAGTAACAGATTACTCACACATAGTAACAAAGTACTCGCGTATAGTAACAAAGTACTGAATGATTTTAGTTCTCAGCTGTTGACGGACACAAACCCGAAGCAGATGACTGAGAATTAGTTCAGTTAAGATGACTAATGTGGAGAACGGTCTAAAATGTATTTGTATTTTTAACGGATTATTCACTGATGAAAGAGTTATTATTTTCCATTTATTCAGGCAAATAGTTTTACGGACTGACCCTTTAAAAGCCGGACGAGGGCGTCATAGTTAATTGTGCGTCCTCTGTCTCGGCCTCTTGATCATTTTGTTTTTAATGACATAAGTGATGTGGGACGTCAGACAGGAGGTGGAGCGGAGAGACAGAAGAGAAGGATGTGATGAGGGTTAAGAGGAGAGGTGGAGGAGAGGTGGAGGAGAGGTGGAGGAGAGGTGGAGGCTGAGAGAAAATCTTTCATCTGTTTGCTTTTTTTCTTGGCACACCGCTGGAATCTAATGGGATTTCACCAAAATGGAGGAGAGAGCAAATTAAAAAGATTAGATTTTCCTTTCATTGCTTTTTTTTGTTTGTTTTTTTTTGCTTTAATTGCCACAGACGTGTTATTATTTCTTCAGCAGAGGCGAGGCGTCTTAATCTCATCTGGAGGTGAGAGTTTGTAATCCCAGGCGGAGGCGGGGCGGGGACGTGTGATTGCGTTACACACCCTGCATCTGGTGGGACCGTTTATTGCGTTACACACAGCGGAGCATCGCTTTATGTCGTCCCCTGAGTTCTGGACTCGAACGGCAGCATCTGTTGAACCAGAAGCTGAAGGCCCCCCCCCATCTGATGGAATTATCTCATTCAAACCCAACACTTACTGTCAAAGAAAATCTGGGCTGTAAAAGCAGTTTCTCTGAGTCGACTCCAGCGAGCTAAATTAGTTTTTCATCTCTTATTTATCGGCAAAGGGAATGAAATGAAGGCCTTGAACCTTGAACCTCGTGGAGAACTCACAGGCTGTGATTGTAGCTTGAATGAGTGACGGCGACGGCGAGGAGGGGCAGTTGTGCCCGAAGGGCCTCGTTGTTTGTTTGTTTGTTTATTATAAAGAGTATTTGCTACGGTAAAAAGGCTGTTGGTTCCAGTCGTTTAAAATGTTCTACACGGCTTCATACTTCCTACAGTGGCGGGGCTGTGGTCCAGAAGTGGGTCGTGCATAAATACACTTTGTATAGAGGCCGTCATGTGGACAGGGGGACATTATTCCCAAACAGAGCGGACGCTAAGGGATGGAAATCGGTTTGCATTCAAGCACAATGAATGACGCAGGAAGAGCTCAGGTTTCTTGGAGGGCATGATGAGAAACGTCACGGACCGCTGGTCTCATGATGGGTGTGGTGCAGCGGCGCGGGCCTCAGACAAGAACCTTAACGAGCAGCTCACCCAAAGATGAACACTCAGCGCCATGCTGGATAAAAACAGGACAGGGGACATGTTTGCACGCACGTTTCTGGAGCTTCACGTCCAAACAGGGTTTCTGTCAGAAGACCATCAAAATCTATCTGACCTCCATCGACTAGATCTTAAACCTTCAGCTGAATCCAAAGCATTAGCAGGATGGATGGATGGATGGATGGATTCATACATGGATGGATGGATGTATAGGTGAATAGATTCATACATGGATGGATTGATGGATGTATAGTTGAATAGATTCATACATGGATGGATGTATAGGTGAATAGATTCATACATGGATGGATGGATGTATAGTTGAATAGATTCATACATGGATGGATGTATAGGTGAATAGATTCATACATGGATGGATGGATGTATAGTTGAATAGATTCATACATGGATGGATGGATTCATACATGGATGGATGGATGGATGTATAGTTGAATAGATTCATACATGGATGGATGTATAGGTGAATAGATTCATACATGGATGGATGGATGTATAGTTGAATAGATTCATACATGGATGGATGGATTCATACATGGATGGATGGATGGATGTATAGTTGAATAGATTCATACATGGATGGATGGATTCATACATGGATGGATGGATGTATAGGTGAATAGATTCATACATGGATGGATGGATGTATAGGTGAATAGATTCATACATGGATGGATGGATGTATAGGTGAATAGATTCATACATGGATGGATGGATGGATGGTTCAATGCATGGATGGATTGATTCATACATGGATGGTTGATGCACAAGATGGATGGATGCATGGATGGATGGATGGATGGATGAATGCATGGATGAATAGATGATGTATTCATCCATACCTACATGGATGGATGGATGCATTGAGTGTTAGGGTGAATGCATGGATGGATTGATGGATGGTCGTGTGCATGGATGATTGTATTCATGGATGGATGGTTAGATGGATGGATGGATGGCTGGATTGATGGATGGATGCATGGATGGATAGTTGGATGGATGGATGCATGCATGGATGGATGGATTCATCCATATTGATTGATGGATGGATGCATGGATGGATGGATGGATGAATGCATGGATGAATAGATGATGTATTCATACATACCTACATGGATGGATGGATGCATTGAGGGTAGGGTGAATGCATGGATGGATTGATGGATGGTCGTGTGCATGGATGGTTGGATTCGTGGATGGATGGATGGATGGATTGCTGGATTGATGGATGGATGCATGGATGGATGGATGCATGCATGGATGCATGGATGGATGGATGGATTCATCCATATTGATTGATGGATGGATGGTTTGGAAGGAGTTAAATATCTTCTGTTCCTCTCCAGTATGAAACATCAAAGGAAACAGAACATTGCTGATTCCCCCATGAATTTCTGAGTTACTGCCGACCTTTAAATGTTGCGACCCTAACTTTGACAAACCCTGAATATCTCTCAGATGCTCTTGAGCCGTCTCATCTCCTGCGCTTTCCACTTCAGCGTTTCTGTTCTGCCCACTCAGCCCCCGGTTCCAATCTCAAAGTAAAATCAAAGGAATCAAACCAGCAAAGGCATCAATGAGGGACAGAGTGTCAAGAGAGCGCCTCGCCACATTGTGTTGTCACTACTCCCAGCGGTTTTTATTTTATTTTAAATGCTGTCAAACACAGAACGTCATCAAAATGGACTCATCTGTAGGATATCCAAGAACCCGGGTAGCATTTAATTTAAATCCACGGTCGGCGGACAAATTAAAAGGAAGATTGGTTACTGTCAACTTTTATGGAATATAAGGTCGAGATTCTTCATCTGCATGCAGTGACATGCAGAACTTTGATGGCCTCGTCAGTCGCTTCCGTCCCTCCCCTCCCCTCCCCTCCCCTCCAGTTTCATGTGGTCCCTTCCCCCTTTTCTGTGACTGACAAAAGCAGAACAAAAAGTCGGATTTCACAACGTTCACGAAAGTGGGACGTTGGTCATGTGACAGGAAGGGTTGGTGGTGTGACAGGAAGGGTTGGTCATGTGACAGGAAGGGTTGGTGGTGTGACAGGAAGGGTTGGTGGTGTGACAGGAAGGGTTGGTCATGTGACAGGAAGGGTTGGTGGTGTGACAGGAAGGGTTGGTCATGTGACAGGAAGGGTTGGTCATGTGACAGGAAGGGTTGGTCATGTGACAGGAAGGGTTGGTGGTGTGACAGGAAGGGTTGGTGGTGTGACAGGAAGTGTTGGTGGTGTGACAGGAAGGGTTGGTCGTGTGACAGGAAGGGTTGGTGGTGTGACAGGAAGTGTTGGTGGTGTGACAGGAAGGGTTGGTCATGTGACAGGAAGTGTTGGTGGTGTGACAGGAAGGGTTGGTCGTGTGACAGGAAGGGTTGGTGGTGTGACAGGAAGGGTTGGTGGTTTGACAGGAAGGGTTGGTGGTGTGACAGGAAGTGTTGGTGGTGTGACAGGAAGGGTTGGTGGTGTGACAGGAAGTGTTGGTCGTGTAACAGGAAGGGTTGGTGGTGTGACAGGAAGTGTTGGTGGTGTGACAGGAAGGGTTGGTCATGTGACAGGAAGTGTTGGTGGTGTGACAGGAAGGGTTGGTGGTTTGACAGGAAGGGTTGGTGGTGTGGTCCACGGCCAGAAGGTTCTTGGTTCAAATCCACCTCCGTATCAACCTCTTCCTCGCTCCCTCATCTCATCGTCCTCAGATAACACCTGTGACCAAACGGCAGCTGAGAGACATTAAACACTGAGAGTCTGTGGAAACGACTAAAGTACGTTTGAGCCAAACTTAGTCTGAGGAGCAGCTGACTGTGACGGAACCACGCCTGAAGGAACCCCCTCAACCCCCCCGCCGCCACCACGCATGTAGAGACAGAGAGACTCTGATCAGATAAGAAGAGTGTGTGTGTGTGTGTGTGTGTGTGTGCGTGTGTGTGTTTGTGCGTGTCTGTGTGTGATTGTGTGTGTGTTAGTTCTAGAGGTCCTCTGACTCTGGTAAACCGTGGTCTACTCCACCTGACGGTCACTGGTTGACTAGTGTACTGTACTGGTGTGACTAGATAGCGGGTCATAGACCGGGCCACAAAGCTGGTTTATTGAGTCTCGCCGTCGCCTCGCACCAACAAGGTTCCGGCTTCAGATCCATCTCTTTCTGTGGGCCTGTGGGTTCTCTCTGGGTTCCTCCCACATTCTGAAAGCATGTCATGTAATTGTCCGTCCATTTTCTTCCTCATATCCGGTATCAGGTAAAGCAGGGTTTCCCCAAAACTCCTTCCCCTGCAACACTCTCCAGCTCATCCTGGGGATATCGTCCCCAGAGGTTCCCAGTGTAGAGGAGATACATCATCCCGCCAGTGAGTCCTGGGTCTACCGTCCAGAGGGGACATGACCTGGAGGCATCTTAATCAGATACCAGAACGAGCTCACCTGGCCCCTGTCGAGGCCAAGGAGCAGCAGCTCCCCTGTGGGGCCCCTCACCTTATCTCTAAGGCTGAGTGCAGCCCCCCAAAGGAAGCAAATGTCAGCCGCTTGTATCCTGGACCTCATTCATGGGTCTGCCGTTGATACAGACACAGCTCTAATGGCCGGATGGCTCGTAGCAATGACCCCGGTACCCCATGCTCGCCCCGTACCCCCCGCAAGACTCCCCTGGGCACACGGTCACAGGCCTGTATGTAGACTGGATGGGCAAATCCTCACGACCCCGCAACCTAGCTGCAAAAGTAAGGGCAGGATAGAATCCAGATTTCTCCTGCTGCAGCCGAGGTTAATCAGTTCATCCCCGCTTTTCATCACTTCAGGCCTCTCAGTGCAGCAGGAAGACTCCAGAACTCTTTCTTTGTTCCATCCCTGGTACTTTCTTCCTCGCAGCGTTTGACCTGCCGCTGATCATTCCTTACAAACACAGAATGAAAGGAACCCCGTCACCAGATGAGGGCCACGTCTGTGAAATCCAGAAGAAAGCCGAGTGTGTGGGGGCTTTCATCTCGGTACCAGAGGCGGTTGGCTGCCGTGAAGGTAATTTGATTTGATCGGAGTTTCACTCTTTACACGATTCTCTCTCTTTGCAGAACATCCACGGTCATAAGGGTCCCATCACCGCCGTGTCCTTCGCCCCTGATGGACGATACCTGGCAACATACTCCAACGCTGACAGCCACATCTCCTTTTGGCAGGTAACTGACACAGATACAAACGAGACAGGATTTCTCTTACAGCCTTTAGAGCTGATTTTTATAGAGGGTTAACTTTTACAGAGTTCCTTTTTACAGAGCGTTCTTTTTTACAGAGCGTTCCTTTTTACAGAGGGTTAATTTTTACAGAAGGTTCATTTTTACATAGAGTTCATTTTTACAAAGAGTTCATTTTTACAGAGGGTACATTTTTACAAAGAGTTCATTTTTACAGAAGGTTCATTTTTACATAGAGTTCATTTTTACATAGAGTTCATTTTTACAGAGGGTTCATTTTTACATAGAGTTCATTTTTACATAGGGTTCATTTTTACAGAAGGTTCATTTTTACATAGAGTTCATTTTTACAAAGAGTTCATTTTTACAGAGGGTTCATTTTTACAAAGAGTTCATTTTTACAGAGGGTTCATTTTTACATAGAGTTCATTTTTACAGAGGGTTCATTTTTACATAGAGTTCATTTTTACAGAGGGTTCATTTTTACATAGGGTTCATTTTTACATAGTTTATTTTTACAGAGTTCATTTTTACAGAGGGTTCATTTTTACAAAGAGTTCATTTTTACAGAGGGTTCATTTTTACATAGAGTTCATTTTTACAGAGGGTTCATTTTTACATAGAGTTCATTTTTACAGAGGGTTCATTTTTACATAGGGTTCATTTTTACAGAAGGTTAATTTTTACATTGAGTTCATTTTTACAAAGAGTTCATTTTTACAGAGGGTTAATTTTTACAAAGAGTTCATTTTTACAGAGGGTTCATTTTTACATAGTTTATTTTTACAGAGTTCATTTTTACAGAGGGTTCATTTTTACAAAGAGTTCATTTTTACAGAGGGTTCATTTTTACATAGAGTTAATTTTTACAAAGAGTTCATTTTTACAGAGGGTTCATTTTTACATAGTTTATTTTTACAGAGTTCATTTTTACAGAGGGTTCATTTTTACAAAGAGTTCATTTTTACAGAGGGTTCATTTTTACATAGAGTTCATTTTTACAGAGGGTTCATTTTTACATAGAGTTCATTTTTACAGAGGGTTCATTTTTACATAGGGTTCATTTTTACAGAAGGTTAATTTTTACATTGAGTTCATTTTTACAAAGAGTTCATTTTTACAGAGGGTTCATTTTTACAAAGAGTTCATTTTTACAGAGGGTTCATTTTTACAAAGAGTTCATTTTTACAGAGGGTTCATTTTTACATAGTTTATTTTTACAGAGTTCATTTTTACAGAGGGTTCATTTTTACAAAGAGTTCATTTTTACAGAGGGTTCATTTTTACATAGAGTTCATTTTTACAGAGGGTTCATTTTTACATAGAGTTCATTTTTACAGAGGGTTCATTTTTACATAGGGTTCATTTTTACAGAAGGTTAATTTTTACATTGAGTTCATTTTTACAAAGAGTTCATTTTTACAGAGGGTTCATTTTTACAAAGAGTTCATTTTTACAGAGGGTTCATTTTTACATAGAGTTCCTTTTTACAGAGTTTATTTTCAGGATGATGCCTCAGCAAACACAGTTATGGGATGTACTTCACTGGTAGCTTCTATCTGCAGGTTCACACACACAGAAAAGCCATTTTACAGCCCTCCTATTTGAATTTTGGCTACAATTTATCTGCCATAAGATTACAACCACCCACCTAATATTGTGCAGGTCCCCTTTTCCAGGAAAAACGGAACGACTATAAACTTCTTCTTTTAGTAATTATTGCTGCAGCAGCCCTTCTGTTGGCTCCCTTCACTCCCAACCTTGGCAGTCATTATGACCCTTGCTCAGACCCGTTTGGACCAGGAACACCTAGCAAAACCAGCAGTCCTTGAGACGCTCTGACCTATAAGCCAACCCCAATGTTTCTAAAATGGGGCTACCTGTACCCCGAGTGCATACATGTCAAACTCAACCATTATAACTGGACCCTACTTTCTACTGGGCCGCCGGTTTATAGCACAAACACCACCGGTACTAAAACCCCTGGAATGCAACTTTGCAATACAACTTTTATTGTTCTATTATTTTTTCCCCTTTAATTGTTTCTGAATACCATTAGAGCCAAATGGTCGTGGGCGCAGTAAAGTTCATGTTGTATGAATAATACGCAGAAACTGATTCCAACTGAGACAAAGGGTCCGCTCTGGCGACAAAGAAGAAGATACTTATAAATATTGGCCATTTATTTTGGTTTTCAATTTGGACTTTGATCTTCATTTTGGCTTCACTTTTACTTTGGGGTATTTTATGGTGTGCATGAGATTCCCTTAAATGTTAATGTGGAAAGAATCAGTCATCCATTGTTCCTAAAATGAAGACAAAAAGTCAAATACCCGGAAGTCACACAACTTAAATTCAAAAAGACAAAACTTTCTCCTGCTGCCGACTATATACCACTGACAGGTCACCAGGTAATATATCCCACCCACTGACAGGTAACCAGGTAATATATCCCACCCACTGACAGGTAACCAGGTAATATATTCCACCCACTGACAGGTAACCATGGTAATCAGATAATTAATGTTATTCTGGATCGTGTCAGTCCGATGATCTTTGCTTCTGATCCGTCATGTTTGTTGCCCTGGTTCCGTGTTTGTGGAGGGTTCTGTTGGTTCTGTTGGTTCTGTCAGCGCCTCTTTGTTGGATCTTTCACTCCTTCCTGTGTTTCGACTCCGTCGACGGCGACTCACAACATTTTTTCACAGGGATTGATGTGGGCAGCTACTTAAACGCTTGTTTAATGCAACGGTTCCGTCTCTGCAGAAATGTGGGCGAACTCACAGTGAGGTCCGTTAAACGTTAAAAGTCCAGCATCTCTGGTTTATCGCAGGAAGGTTTGACCTCCAGAACGGAGATAGGAAAGGAAACTGGACTGGAAACGTGGGGCGTCTTCAGTCGACCCAGTTGTTTCACCCCGAAACCTTTTCAATACTTCATCTCCATCCAGACGGGTCCCACCTCTGAAGAACCAGCAGGTGTTTCTCTCACAAAGAGCTGCAGATGAGAAATGAACAGAACCATGATTGAGCGGAGCGTCTGGAGGAAAGACGAAATCAATAGCAGTGAGCTTCAGGAGAGGATTCCTCCACACCGCCTGATCTTAAATATGGAGCATCGGCCGGAACCGTGGACGGATGTTCTGAGCTCCCGCTGGGATTCCATCAGAATCACAAAACTGTTCTTTCACAGCCACAAGGAATCTGATCCAAAACCCGGCAAGAGGAAACGTGACCATTTTGGATGGGGAAATGTTTTGATCATAAATATATACTGCATATATATAAATATATATATATATATATATATATATATATATATATACATATAGTAATAACTATATTAATAGTTATTAATATAACTATTAATTTTTTTAACCTTCATGTTTACATTTATTGAGGCGTTTGTTTTTTAATGTTTTCAGACACCTTCATGTTTTATGTTACATCCTGGTGCTAAAAGTCATTTTGTTCATTCTCCTCTGATCCGTCTTCAATCCTCAGTAAGAGAGAAAAACAGAACTTAAGTTTCTTTGTTGCTAAACTATTTCAGATGAACGGAACATTGACATTGACATCAGGTTTCGGACGCTTAACTCAGGACTTGGTTGAACGACTTTGGAAGCAATACAGTCTCGGGTTTCAGGACTTGAGGTTCTGACCAGATTTGCTCACCTGGATTTGTGGATGTTCTGCTGTTTTTCTCTGCACATCCTCTCAGGTTCTGTGAGGCTGGATGGGGAGGGTTGGTGGACAGCGGGTTTCAGGTCCCTCCTGAGATGTTCCATTGGGTTGAAGTGTTGGCGGTGTATTTGGGCCTTTGTCCGGTTAGGAGGAGAACCTTCAGCCCAGTCTGAGGTCCTGTGTGCTCTGGAGCAGGTTTCCCTCCATCCTCCCTCTTCCTCTCCTGCTCCCTGCTGCTGATATTGTTGATTCAAACCAACTGACTTTAGAACATAGAGTTTCC
This sequence comes from Lophius americanus, assembly GCA_037951165.1. Classification (NCBI taxonomy): domain Eukaryota; kingdom Metazoa; phylum Chordata; class Actinopteri; order Lophiiformes; family Lophiidae; genus Lophius; species Lophius americanus. Next base: position 18,920 of record JBBDHG010000197.1, on the reverse strand, counting down.
TGGCTGTTATTGACGCCTGTGAATGAAAAGTTTGCACAGAAACGTTTCTGGGAGACTCGGCTGATGGAGAGAGAGACAGAAAATATAAATGAATTTTAGTGTTTTCTACTCCGTTGGTTTGTTCAGAGTTCTTTGAAATGAGTGAATAGAATAAGAATTCAACAGACAAACACCTCAGATTAAACGTGGCTTCTTCTCCGCCCTCGATGCGACTCCATCTTCAGTTCCGGCCCCTCTCTGACTAACTTTGACCCCCAGATCTATTTGTTTGATTTGAATCTCGTCTATAAGTTCTGAAACGTTTCACGGCGTAAATCTCCCTACGAGCGTCCGAGGGAGCGGTCAGACGGCGCGAGGCGATGGAGGACCCAGGTGAACAGACACACACAGACAGACGCACACCTCTTATCTCCTTCCCAGAACTGTTGTTTGGAGTGAGAGGAGTTTACGACCCCTGACACGGCTGTCTGCACACACTCACGCTCTAATGGCATTACTGTAAGCATAAACCGCTGCAGCGCGCCGGCAGGACGGCTGCTGTGGTAATGAGCTGGCAGACGCTCTGTCGGTGGGCCCGTGTGTGAGGGGGTGTGTCGTCTCAGGAAACGATAGAGTTTCACACACACACACACACACACACACACACACACACACACACACACAGACTGTCTCTGTGTCTGAGGACGTCAGCAGCAGAACGGTTTAACCTCGGTGTTTCCTCAGAGGTTTTGGCAATTCCTCCACAAACAGGAACCGGCGCTGAGGCCTGAGGTTTCCAGAATGATGGCTCCCGTTCTCATCACTGCAGCTCACTTTGTCCGCACAGGAAGTTCCTGCCGGACAGGGAAGATGAAGCGGGGAAAGTTGGAAATAGTGTTATTCCTGTCCTTTGCTTTCCCAAATAGAAAAAACAGGGAGGTACCTTTTATAGAAGTGAATTTATAAATTAAAGGAGAATTCTGTCAAATTTGACATCGTCATCAACCCAAAACAGCTAAAAACCTGAAATAATCTATTTACAGTGTCATGAACATTGTACAGGTTACTATGTGTGAGTAATCTGTTACTATGTGTGAGTAATGTGTTACTATGTGTGAGTAATGTGTTACTATGTGTGAGTAATCTGTTACTATGTGTGAGTAATGTGTTACTATGTGTGAGTAATGTGTTACTATGTGTGAGTAATCTGTTACTATGTGTGAGTAATCTGTTACTATGTGTGAGTAATGTGTTACTATGTGTGAGTAATCTGTTACTATGTGTGAGTAATCTGTTACTATGTGTGAGTAATATTTATCTCCTCTGATGTTTTTAGATCAAAGGCTCTGACATCATTATATCACAGAAACATGAAAGTAAACAATCAGTGAATTAGTTCAGAAACTCTTTGATAACTTCTGCATCACATTTGATAGAAATACCACAAAGTTTTTGTTCTTCTACAGTTTCTGTGGGTCAGAACCAGGAGGACTCTCTGTTTGGACCAGCTGGACAGACAATGGACCCAGAGAGGGATTCTGGTTGTAAAATACCACCTCTGTCCAGTAGAGGGCGCTACATGCTCATTGTACAACCTTTGACTGTGACATTAATCTTGGGTTTTCATTAAATTTGAGTTCTATAAAAACTAATAAAAGCCCGGTACTGGGTCCGTGTAGAAGAACAGGATGTCTGAGCTCCATGTCCTCCTCTGCTCTCCTCTAGATGAACACCAGTCTGCTGGGCAGCATCGGGATGCTGAACTCGGCTCCTCAGCTCCGCTGCATTAAGACCTACCAGGTTCCTCCTGTGCAGCCGGCGTCCCCGGGCTCCCAGAACCTCCTAAAGCTCGCCCGCCTCATCTGGACCTCCAACCGCAACGTCATCCTCATGGCCCACGACGGAAAGGAGCACCGCTTTATGGTCTAGGCCAGAACTGTATCTCCAGAGGTTGTATCAGACTGACCCGGACCTGGTTTCAGGTTCTCCCTCCAGAACAGAATCTGAACAGCTTGAGCCTCAAATATGGATCAGGAGTCTGAAACGAATGGAGGTTCAGGTTTAATCAGGAGGACCCAAACTTGAGCTGTGCTGGAGGAGTGAACCTCAGCTCAGGCCCGGTTCTGATGGGTCTCTCATCTCCGTAGTGAGGATTGTTTGTAAACATCGTGTCTAATTTATTGAAGCGCCGCGGTCGACGACTTGTTTACATGAGATTCATTGATGTATTTTTACTTCTTCGCATCATTCCTATTTATTTCCTGGTTTTGTTGGGCGCCATCCCGCCGCCGTCACCATCAACGCTTTACTTTATTTCAGCGTTTCCTGCTCTGAATATTAAAGTAGGAGGCAGGAAATGAAATTAACATTAATATATTTCATTCTTGTTAATATTAGCATTTATTTTTTGTAGACGGTTGAAAGATTTTAAAATATTATCTCTATAGCTGAACTCTCCGGTACACAAGTACACACTTCCCACTCTGAAACTACACGCAGGTGTGTGAACTGTCAATCAATCAATCAATCAATCAATCAAACTTTGTTCATGTAGCACTTTTAATACTTAAGGAAGAAACACAAAGTGATAAAAACGCTCAAATGATGCCGACTTAAAACTTTAACATTTTGAATTCATGCTGTTGGATTCACGACTGTTCGACCCGACGTCACCCGAACCGTCGTCGCTATCGACAGTTGTCAATAAAGGTTTTTCTGAAACTGCAAGGCGGGAAGAACTTAGCTTGCTAGCTTCATGCTAACAAAACAGAAACGAGCTGCAGTCATCGTTTAATTCATCCTGTGTGCTGTAACCTCTACAAAAAAAAAAAAGAGGCGCCGGTGTATCTGGACTTAAGGACGTGGACCGCAAGGCTCGTCTATTTAGCAGAGAGAATTGTGGGTAAGCTAGCTACATGATAACGTGATAGCTAGCACCGCTAAGAACCTTTCTGTTTCTTCCTTGCTGCCACAAACAGCACTTCCTGCTTTATGAGTCGTGGTGTTGCCACGGCGACTCAGACACGCACAGGAACTGGATCAAAGCAAGAACTTGAAAAACAGGATTCAAAATAAAAGCATTAATAATGAATTCCTTCCCCTCAACCACGTGTCAGCCGCATCGACCCCACGCCAGGCAAAAACGTGATGCATCATGGGAGGTGGTAAAAACAATGAAACTATCAAATATGAAATCGTATGAAAATGTGGAAACATAAAGCATTGAGTAATAATGAGAGAAAGTAACAAACAAACGTTCTGGGTCCAGATCATGAAAACCTCCATACACTGGAGGAGGAGCTTAACTCTCAGCGCCGCAATCAGAACTCCTCCCACCACGGGCCTTGTTCCTCTTTGCACAGGATTCCTGCTCCTCACTTTAAATCCAAACTCTTGTTTCTGAACATTTGTAGTCTTCAGAGTTTTATGCAGAAGGAGAAACGTTTGTAGATAGAGAGAAATAATATTAATAGAGTTTATTCTCCTCCACCTCTGCAGTTTCTCCCCTCCTCCACCTCTGCAGCTTCTCACCTCCACCTAAGCAGTTTCTCCCCTCCTCCACCTCTGTAGCTTCTCACCTCCTCCTCCTCTTCTGCAGCTTCTCCCTTCCTCCTCAACTTCTGAAGCTTCTCCCTTCCTCCTCCACCTCCTCCGCTTCTCCCCTCTTCCTCCACCTCCTCCGCTTCTCCCCTCTTCCTCCACCTCTGCAGCTTGTCCCCTCCTCCTCTTCTGCAGCTTCTCCCTTCCTCCTCAACTTCTGCAGCTTCTCCTCTTGTCCTCCACCTCCTCCGCTTCTCCCCTCTTCCTCCACCTCTGCAGCTTGTCCCCTCTTCCACCTCTGTAGCTTCTCTCCTCCACCTCTGTAGCTTCTCTCCTCCACCTCTGCAGCTTCTCCCCTCTTCCGCCTCTGCAGCTTCTCCTTCTCCCCTCGTCCTCCACTTCTGCAGCTACTCTCTTCCTCCTCCACCTCTGCAGCTTCTCCCCTCCTCCCCCTCTTCCACCTCTGTAGCTTCTCTCCTCCACCTCTGTAGCTTCTCTCCTCCACCTCTGCAGCTTTTCCCCTCTTCCTCCTCTGCAGCTCCTCCCCTCGTCCTCCACTTCTGCAGCTACTCTCTTCCTCCTCCACCTCTGCAGCTTCTCCCCTTTTCCTCCACTCCACCAGCATGTCAAAGCTTTTCACAGCCCCCCCTCTAAAACTGTAAATATAAATATACGCACCCGTTGCTCTGTTACTCTGAAACCGAGGGGTTCTGTGATCTCGAGAAGATGTGATTTTTGGACGCCCCAAAGGGGAGGAGAGTTAAAGGAGTGAGGAAGATGAGGTCATTCACCCTGAAGAAGAAGGAAAACACTGAAAACACTGAAGGAAATGTTTGTTTATTTTTCTTTAAATACTGAAGACGTACGTAAATAAAGGTGTTTGCTGTTTTAGATGCTTTGTTTTTCCTGAGGGTCTTTTCTCTCTGTTTTCCACGTCGGCCCTGAACCCTCCTGCAGACGTAACGCGCTCACGCTGGATTTGTGTTCCGTGTGCATCTACGTAACCTGAGAAGAATAATGTGTCGTGTTAGAATGTGTTGTTGTTGTTGTTGTTGTTGACGGTGTCCAATAAACGTTGTCACAATGTCAGGCATCTGTTCTGGGGTCTCTCTTAAAGGAACATTTCACCACTTAAACTTGTGTTTGGTGATCAATCAGGTTGTTTGGGTTGAGAGGAGACTGAAGCAGGAGGAACCAGCAGGGGTCCAATACTATTTCACAGTATTTTATACACTGCTAAATTTCAGATGCTTTGGCTCAGATGAAAGCGCCACCAGCTGGATCAGAGAGGCAACAGCAGGATAATCTCCCCAAAGGTTCTGGTTCTGCCCGATCCAACGCACCTCTTGCTGGACGTCAGGTGAGGTCTTGCGTGCCAGAAGTGGAAAGTCTGCCCTCTTGTGTACCTCTTCACGTCGGGCCGACCCGACTGCCGCCATCTTCTGTGTCTACACACCTGAGCCTCACATTGACTTGACCCGGCATCTTTTAAACGCCCTCTCCATTGGGATGGACATCCTCCCAGCATGAACCCCTCTTCCAAACCTGAAGACCCGCTTTCTCATTACAGTCATGGTCTTCATTCTCCCTTAAAGGCCCGGGATTGTCTGAAAACCCGGAATGTTTCCTTCATCCATTCTGCCCCACGGTGTTCACCTGAACTATGCCAACGCTACGCTAAAGGCCGTCCATTGGAAAACCGGACTTCAAGGTTATTCACAAAGAAACGTACAATAACCCCACATTCTCCGTCACAAGGATGCTCTCTGCAGAAGAATCCTCTTCCTGTGTAGGTCTACTCAGGACCGCTCCAGAACCAGCAAATATCACATCACACCTGTCCTTCAGGATGATGTGAGGGGGGCATGAGGGTCCAACGTCCTCTGGTGGTCCTGAGCTCACAGCCCAGCACTGATGTTCAGCAGAGAACATGGGCCGGTTCTCTCTTGGCGCCCTGTTCTCCTCACAGATGAGAGCAGGTTCTACCTGAGCTCATCTGACGGACGTGAAAGAGTGGAGACGTAGTGAAGGTTCTACTGCATGAAACATCATCCAACAGGACCGATTTGGTGGTGGGTCAGTGATGATGCATGGAGGCAGATCCTTGGAAGGTCTCACAGACCCCAAGTGTTAACCAACGGTACCTGACTGCTGTTAGGTACCAGGCTGAATCTCTCAGAACCACTGTCAAACCTTACTGAGACACTGGGTTCCTCCTGGTCCAGGACAAGGCCCAGCCTCCTGTGGTCAGAGTCTGTAGGCAGTTCCTGGATGATGATGTTAACTGGTCCTCAAGTTCTCCAGACCTGAACCCACCTGAGAACCTCTGGGAATTTACATATCGGAGCATCAGACGACACCAAGTAGAACCAAAGAGGGTCCGGGAGGTCACTGATATTCAGGTCTGGGCGGAGATCCTCCGGGACATCTTGTCCTGAAATCAGAACAGTAGAGGATGTTGTCAGTAATGCCTTCAGGCACATGGAGGTCAAAGGTCAACCCCACTACTAAGACACATGAGTTGTGATCAAATTTACTCGAGTTGGACCAGAACCTGTGATTTCAGTTTTTCCTGTGATTCTGGATCTGATTTAGAATCCAGTCCTCAGTGGTTTCGTGGTTCTGGTTTCCACTGACTAATCTTAGGTCATTTTGTTAAAAGCATTACACGATGTATATCAATAAAGTTATTCAAAGTAAATGTTCTGTTCATCACCATGTCTGATTCAGGTCTTCCCTCAGTTTGTCTCTCTGTTTTCAGCTGATTTAGGTCATCAGTCTGTGAGGTCATCAGTCTGTGAGGTCATCGGTCTGTGAGGTCATCAGTCTGTGAGGTCATCAGTCTGTGAGGTCATCGGTCTGTGAGGTCATCGGTCTGTGAGGTCATCGGTCTGTGAGGTCATCGGTCTGTGGGGTCATCGGTCTGTGAGGTCATCGGTCTGTGAGGTCACCGGTCTGTGAGGTCACCGGTCTGTGAGGTCATCGGTCTGTGAGGTCATCGGTCTGTGAGGTCATCGGTCTGTGAGGTCATCGGTCTGTGAGGTCATCGGTCTGTGAGGCCATCGGTCTGTGAGGCCATCGGTCTGTGAGGCCATCGGTCTGTGAGGTCATCGGTCTGTGAGGTCATCGGTCTGTGAAGTCATCGATCTGTGAGGTCATCAGTCTGAGGCAGCGTAACAAAGACGGATCTGCTCCAGTCCAGAATTGATGGCCCTACAAATCTCCACCTAGTGTCGGAAATCTAAAACCGACCTTTCCCAAAATCTATCAATCAATGCGGCGTAAGAGGAGACGGGGACAGGGATGATGACGATCAACATGTTTGCTACTTTTAAAGGCCTAAAACACGGAACCTTTGAGCACATGCTGTACTTGTACTCCAGCAGGGGCGGATCCACACACCTTTTCATGGGGGTGGCATTATAGAAATGTATAGATAGATATACAGTCATGTACATTTCTGAACAGCGGGAGATGATCCAACTCTGGGGTGGGCATCTTTTGTGTGTGGCAACGCCCCCCCCCCCCCCTCTTATGCCACCTCCTTGATCCGCCCCTGCGGTCCAGCCCCACAGAAGACCGGGTTAACCATCCTTCAACTCATCCATCAATCATCTGAGAGACGTCATCCACTGAGTGAGGGCCGCTCCTCCTCACCATCTCCTCTCCTGCAGACGTTTATCTCTACAAACACTTTAATGGCTCCTCTCTCCTCTCTGAGCCTCCTGACAGCAGCAGAACATCTCAGCACCAGAGCCTTCAACCTGCTAAGTTCCCTCTAATCCTCAGAAAGGATGGGCGCATAATTAAACGTGGGACGAGGAGCGCGGCGCCGCCGGTTAAAGAAGATACGAAGGAAAGTCGATGTTAAGAAGAGGAGATCAAAAACGGGACAATGTGTGTGTTTAGCTCCGACACGCCGAGAGTTTGTTGTTAAAGTTAGTGAGGGTGGAGGGAGAGGTGTGGTGGGGGGGTGGGGGTTTAAGGTTTCGATTAGTTAAGAGCAGAGAGGCTGTGATTCTGCTCAGCTGGAGAGAGAAAGTATCGACGTGGAGTCAGAGGATCTCAGCTTCCTCTCCGGTCCCTCAGGTAGGCATTAAACCCAGCCGAGCGGTGGAGTGGTGGAGGGGTGGAGGGCTTCAAGCCCCTCGGAGTCCGGCCCCAGCTTTGATTCAGGGGGGTTTCTCACATCGGCTGCCTCAGTCGGAGGCCTTCAGCTCCAGGAGGGGCCGCCGCCTGTAAGACCGCCGCCCCGTCAAAACAGAATCACCGCTTTACTTTTCAATTATCAATTCAGCGCCGATCCTCCCGCCGGAGCTTAGCGCCGACTTAACGCCGCTAACGGCCCCTAAGACGCAGGGGTTTGTGGGAGAGGAGAGGGAATATTGTGCCTGAAGTTTTTTAACGAGGCGAAGATTGAGATCATCTAAATACACTTCAAGAAGTGAGGAGGAGGAAAGGTTCTGGTTCTCATTAGAACCCGATCCAAACCTCCACTGAATCGTGATGATACCTGTTGTTTACCTGAGCAGGGATCCAGCTGGATCTGCTGGTGGGGTCATGTGATCAGGACGGTTTTGTACCACCGTCTGTCTGTTTGTCTGTCTGTGGGGGCGGGTCCGGGGTCTGTGCTGATGTGACCCGTCCAGAAACGCGGAGGAGGAGTCCAACGCGCTCAGACGTTCAAACTGTGTGCGTTTGTAGGAGTTGTCAGTAGATTTAGGGGCTGGCAGTAAGACCTTCTCGGAGGAACCTGTAAACCTCGGCCACCATCTCTGAGGGCGTGACGCTGTCAATCAACAACAGCTGGGGTTTACTCCTGCTGGGGGTCGTCAGTTATATCGTCTGACACTCAGAAACAACTTTAGGTTCGTTCTTTACGTTCAGAGTGTGTGGAAACGCCGAGCGTTGACTGTGAAACTATAAACTTCTGTAAAGGGTGACGGAGAGATCATATGTTCCTGTGTCATAAGTGTTATAAGTGTCATAAGTGTTATAAGTGTCATAAGTGTCATAAGTGTTACTCCATCCAAAGACAGACTTACTGCTTCACACATGTAACTTCACAGGAGAGAAACACCCTCGTTATTTAGAGATGCTCTAATACCTTATTTATTCATGAAATAAGCTCCATTTCAAGGTGAAATCTATAAAATAGTATTTTCTCTTGTTTCTATGCGAGTCGACAGGTTTGTCGTAAATCTGTAAACTCTGATCCAGCGGTTCTGGTCCCGCTGATCCAAAACGCCTCCAGGATTTCCTTTTATATTCAAGTATGATATTAAATATTGACAAAACAAAAAGCAAAATAAAACCAACCATGATGGAAGTCCGACTAAGTAAAGAGTCCAAAGTGTAAATTGTGTGGATCTATAACCAGAGGCGTTGAAAAGCGTCCTGA
>JBBDHG010000197.1:2500-5000 GCA_037951165.1 Lophius americanus | reverse complement strand
TGAATCATCCAAACAACACAGAACAAAAACAATAACAGGTAACAAACCGCCGCCGTCCGCTCAGGTGTGGCCTGACATCACTCTGATTCCTCCGGTCTATCACAGCCGCAGACAGGAGGAGAGACGGCGGCGAGGGACGTGACCCGCAGCATCATCGACTGGTTAAGGCAGCAGATTGGCGCGAGCGGACGGATCGATACGCTGGGAGCCTGGACGGAGAGCCGGGCACTGTGATTACTGCCCCTCCTGCTCCCCCTGCTCCTCCTGCTCCTCCTGCTCCTCCTGCTCCTCCTGCCCCTCCTGCTCCTCCTGCTCCCCCTGCTCCTCCTGCTCCTCCTGCTCCCCCTGCTCCCCCTGCTCCTCCTGCTCCTGTGTTTGTTAGGGAGCTCAGAGCTGCAGATTGAACCGGCAGTCCGGCGTGAGGAGCCGCCACTCAGACACCGACACGCTGATGTCATAAATAACAACCTCAGACTTAAAGGTGCAGTCAGTAAAATCCATGGTGCCTCTTTAAAGACGATAAATAGAGAAAGATTCATAAGTAAGTTTTTATTCAGTTGTACGATCAGCATAACATGAGAAGAGTTAAATGAAAACATGAGATTAGAGTGAGTCCTCCATGTCTCCAGAGTGGGCGGGTCTTATTTGTCCCTCGGGTCCAAGAGGAGTCTTCATCTTCACATCTTGTGGCAGGAAGACGATGAAGAAACATCAAAGCGTCACATGTTGATCAGGAGCAGTAAAAACTTACACCATCATTCATTCATTCATTCATTCATTCATTCATTCATTCATTCACCAGTGGAACAACCATTGGGGGAAACTTCTGTGGACATGTGGACCACAGGGGGCGGGGCCAGAACCCCCCTTACCTCCAGTTAGTCAGGTAGTAGATTAGTAGTATGTCCCATCAGTGATGCTGGTAGACGGAGCATCAAGATGGTGTGGATCCAGAGCGGCGTCGTTTACAGAACCTCAACATCTTCTCTATGAATCCTGGTTGGTCCTGGAAAAGTAGAAGATTAGGTGTAGGAGGAGGAGGAGCTCAACCACCATCAGCTGTGAGGATTCCCTCATCATCACACCTCATCATGAGTGAAGAACCTGCAGATGGGTTCACAGTTCTGGTTCTGGAGGATATGACATTCAGTTTGTGTGTGTGAGTGTGATTGTGTGTATAATTGTGTGTGTGTGAGTGAGTGAGAGTATGTGTGTGTGTGTGTGTGTGTGTGTGTGTGTGTGTGTGTGTGTGTGTGTGTGTGTGTGTGTGTATAAATGTGTGTGTGTGAGTGAGTGAGTGAGAGTATGTGTGTGTGTGTGTGTGTGTGTGTGTGTGCGTTCCACTCAGCTGTAGGACAAGCCTAAGGCTAAAGTTCTGTGTCAAGGTCAAAAACACACACACACACACACACACACACACACACACACACACACACACACACACACCAGAACACAAACAACTGTATACTGATGGAGACACATAATTGACACGTGCAATTAGGTGTGTATAATGTAGGGAGAGAATACGACACACACCCACACACACACACACACGCACGCATACACATACACCAACATTCACACACACTCATGCACACACACACCACACACACACACACATACACCAACATACACACACATACCCACATAGACTAACATACACATACACACATACACACACATTCGCACACCACACACACGCATACACATACACTAACATACGCACACACTCATGCACACACACACACCACACACATACAAATACACATACATACACACATACACATATAGACTAACATACACACATACACACACATACACACACACGCACGCACGCATACACATACACTAACATACGCACACACTCATGCACACACACACACCACACACATACAAATACACATACATACACACATACACATACACACAGACGCACACACACACATACACACATACACATACACACACACACACACACACACACACACATACAATGTAGCCAGCAGGGCTGTGGCTCATTAATATTGCATTGATTGGACAGAGAGGAGCAGTGGACTGGTGTGTGTGTGTGTGTGTGTGTGTGTGTGTGTGTGTGTGTGTGTGTGTGTGTGTGTGTGTGAGCTCAGTGGAGACAGGAAGGAAAGAGGAAGAGTGTGAGACAGACAGGTGGAGACATAAATGTCTTGGCGCTCACTGAAACATGGCGGTTTGATGTGATGCAGCGAGGAACGGATCTCATGTCAGACAGAGACGCCCATCGCCAGATCAGATGACCCTCCCCCAGACCGCGGGGTTTGAACCAAAGACTATAGAATGTGTCTCACATCATAAACACCTTAAGACAAAAAGGTTTAGCTGATCATTCTGGGACAAAGGTATTTATACAAATATAAACAATCAAATACAACGACAACGACAACAACAGTCAAACTAACGCTGTACCTCTGCAAAGTCTGAACATCTGATGGTTGTGAGGAGGAACACAGGTGAGGAAGGTCAC
>JBBDHG010000196.1:100000-122066 GCA_037951165.1 Lophius americanus | reverse complement strand
GGAGAATCATTAACCCATGCACCGCCTCCACAGAACACAAACTCCTGTGTTCAGAACCGGATTAAACGTTGGCGTGTTTGTGCAGCAGACGACGGTAACCTGTGCCTCCCTCAGGAGGAAAAGCATCAAGCGCCGCGGGGAGGTGGAGGGAGGATATAATGAAACTGGGATGAATCGGGAGAGGAGGTAACTTGTAAGGTGAGCTGAGTAAAGTCTGGAGCGTGAGCGTGAATACTGAGATGCTGGCGGGGGAGGTGGTTTCCACAGGGAGGGGATTTTAAATGCTCACCTCCTTTTGATGAAGCTGGCGAAATTCAGAGGAGGTGTATGTAACCCAAATGTCAATAAATCCCCCGTCTATGCCGGGACCGTCGGCCCGCTCAGCGGCGCACCATCAGAAAAACGGGTCAAAGGGACCCTTAGTAGAAAGTTGTTTCAAACCTGCCCGCCGTTAGGAGTTTGAGTCTCTGGCGTATGAAACGGTTTCATTCAGTACGAACGTTACACAGAAAAACACCTCAAACCGTTTTTAACGGTTGCTTAATGTCGGTCATTCAGTTAAATAAGCCGATTGTCTGCCCTGATATAAATATGGACAGATTTGTTGACGTGGTGAGTACGAGCTAAACTCACTCACTCGTGTCCAGGTGAGTCACTCTGACAGACGCAGACATAATACACTAGAAAAAATGCGATCAGAGAGCGTGAACCTCCACTAACGCTCAACAGTAGCCTCTACATCTACCAACATCTCCGACAAACTCTTGAGCATCTCACAAATGCTCTGCCGCCGCGTACCTACAGCACATTCCACTTCAGCGTCCCTGTTCAGCCCACTGCGCCACCAGCGCCACCCAAATGAAATTAAATTTCGGAGATGTTGCATGTTTCGCAGCATTTAAAATACAATAAAATAAAAGCCGTGATGTCACACTGTGGCTTTCTCTCCGCCCCATTTCTTTGGGGTGGAGCTTGGATCTCTGTTCCAACATTGCCTTTGATTCTTTCATGTTCGTTTTGGGGTGGAGCTGTGGGAGGCCCAGTGGGCTGAAAAGAGACGCGGAAGTGGAAGGCGCAGGAGACGAGCGGCTACAGAGTATTTTAAAGAGATACTCAGAGAGTTGGTTGGAGTTGTCATATGTCAACTCCAACCATTCATGTCTACGGTAAATTTACCGCAGACATATGACCTATGGTTCTATGTGCGTCGGTGGAGGTCTGTTCTTTCTGGGGGCTGTTCGTAGTTTTATTTCTATTCTAAATGCCGTGAAACACAGAACATCAAAACTTGGTCATATGTAGGAGGTGCCAGAACCTAATTCTGGGTGAACTTTCTTTTTCCTTGTTGACAGACAGACAAACAAAGGCAGCAGAAAACATAACCTGCTCCTTTGGCGGAGTCAATGATTAGCAAACAGCGAAGCAATCATCCGTGATCTTCAGCGTCTGACGGCGAGGAGACGTTTGAATACATCACTAATCTTTACAAGGAAGGAAGGAAGGAGGTGTGTTGTTGGAGGTTGGAAGAGGGTCCTACATCACTTTCCCTGTGCTTATGACACACACACACACACACACACACACTGGCCCTTATTTAATAACCCGCCAACCCGTTAGCGGCGGTTTGATGAGCGGCGTGACATTTCTCCAGATGGATGGGAGTTCTGGGTCGTTCAGTGGCTGGTTGTGTTGTGAGGCTCCGGGTTCGTCCTTCTGCAGATATTTTGAGGGACCGTGAGATTAACCATTCATTCACCGAGACGTGGGGTCCTCTTAAAGGCTGTGGGCTAAAACACACACACACACACACACACACACACACACACACACACACACACACACACACTCTAATGGAAACGGTTGGACAGGGAGAGACGTGTAAGGCTGGGAGGAAACATATGCTTGACACAAAAAGAAGTGTTATATAAAGTACTGTAGAGGGTTTTATAGCTGTGTGTGTGTGTGTGTGTGTGTGTGTGTGTGTGTGTGGTGGCATGACCAGAGGGGAGGATCAAAATGTTACACACCACTAATCACACAAATGGGGAGCATCTCACACTATTAACACACATCTACACACATTTCAGTGTGAGATAAAAGACTTAACATGACTGTGATCTATTTCACACACACACACACACACACACACACACACACACACACACACACAGCCAGTTCTCACGCTTATTTCAAATGGTGACTACAAACGTCTCAAAACAGGAAATAAAAACATGTTTACTAATTGAAGGCTTTGAAGTCTCAGAGAGAATTCTTTACTTTATAACTTTTAGCTCCTTTCATCTTAAAGCACAGAAGAAAATCAAAGTAATACTTTATAGGTAAGAATAAGGAACAAATGTTTGTTGTGCGTCTGACAGGGATAAGTATTTTATGTTTAGGTATTGTCATTATTGGTATCAGCTTATAATTGTATTAAAAAAAAGATACATTTCTAAATGTGTATTTTTAGTAAACAGACTTAAACACACTTAATTTATGCACACAGCACTGACAGGATGCAGATAAATTAGTTTTTAAAGTTTGTTAAATGATTTATTAAACCGTAGCGGATCGGCGTTTTATGAGACTTTTCGATACGCTGACGATATTCTTCTTTATCTACGGATTATATTAACTCTCAGACTCACTATGCCGGATGTCCCTCCTGACGCGACCCTCCCCTTTTACTTCGACACATTCAAAATCCCAATATTTCAGTCACTGAAGAATTCCGGTGATTTAGAAGAACGTGTCAAGAAATGTTACTTTGATGTATTTATCGCAAACAGACTATCAAAGGTTATTTAGTGAATAGAGGTTAGTTCTGAAGAGTTCTGGTCTTTGCTGCTGCCACTGTAACCGGACGGACTTCCTGTTCGCCGCGCTGGTTCTGCTCCTGTTCTGTTTAAAGGTTCTGGTCGGCTCGTTTAGGTTGAGTAGTTGGAGGTTAATTAAAGAATGAGGTTCAATAGAGTGTGTGTGTGTGTGTGTGTGTGTGTGTGTGTGTGTGTGTGTGTGTTGAATGGGGTCAGTGCTGGATGGACTGAGGAGAAAGAAAACAATCAGTTCTTTTGGCTGACTCTGCGGCCCCTCCTGCCAAGCTGCACACAGACCCACAATGCACTGCAGTCTGCATGAACCCTCCAACAAATGAGTTGAGTGTGTGTTTGTGTGCAATGTTGTTTGCAACTCTGTGTCTGGGAGAGTATGAGTGGGCAGAGTGTGTGTGTGTGTGCTTTGTTTTTGTTTTTCTATGTGTTTTTGTGTGTGTGTAGGTGTGTGTATATTTCTCTTTGTGTAGGTGTGTTGATGTTTTAGTGTTTTTTTCTGTGTGTGTGTGTGTGTGGTACTGAATGTCTATTTGTATGTGTAGGTGTATTTTCTGTGTATGTTTTTCTGTTTGTGTGTTTCTTGCTGTGTGTGTTTGTGTGTCTTGCTGTGTGTGTGTTTCTTGCTCTGTGTGTGTTTGTGTGTCTTGCTGTGTGTGTTTGTGTGTCTTGCTGTGTGTGTGTTTCTTGCTGTGTGTGTGTGTGTGTGTGTGTGTGTTTTGCTGTGTGTGTGTGTGTGTTTCTTGCTGTGTGTGTGTGTGTGTGTGTGTGTGTGTGTGTGCATGATCAAGGTCTCCAGCTCAGATTATTATCATTTATTTACATTTGCTCTCATTTCAGGACTAATTCCATTCCACCGCCTGTTATTCCAGATTATTCCTGCGTCTCCGTCTCTTCCTTCCTCCTCGTTGCATTATTGATCGGATTATTGCGTGAATAATCGACTTCATTCCCTCGCGTTCGTTTGTCAGCTCATCTACGGAACCGAAACACGGAAACGGCGACGGGACATTGATTTAAATGAGATGTGGGGGGGGGGCTGGTGAGAAAAAGTCGACTAAATGTCAAGAAGGCAGTAGATTATGTAAATGAGACGAGGCGCCACACACTGACCGGTGATTGTAGAATCTATAACATGACGGGCGGTAATATTCAAGAACCAGTGTTAATGAAGGGAGGAGTAAATGTGTTAATTGGAGTGTGTGTGTGTGTGTGTGTGTGTGTGTGTGTGTGTGTGTGTGTGTGTGTGTGTGTGTGTGTGGTTTTGATTTTATACACAATAAGAGGAAATCTTGAGTTTCTCAAAAAGACTTATGAGTGGAACTCGCCTCGCTCATCTCCAAAAGCAAGGGTCTGTTCCCTAAAAGCCCTCCATCCCCTGCGTTGTACACGCAATCCCCCTGATTGAACTCCTCAAAGTAAACGGGACCCTCGACTAAATCTAACTATTTCTCTGAAGTCAGAATTATGAACAATTACATTAAATTATTATTATTAATATTATTATTATAATACAACTGACGTCTCCTTGAGGCGCGGTGAGGAAGTACCGTTAGAAAAATACTATTTCCCCCCCCCCCGGCTCAGTCAGCTGACATGAACTGTTGGTCATGTGACCATCTTCCTGTTTTTTCTGTTTAGATGAGGCTCAAGATGGAAGCTAACTTTCAGAATTCTCCACGCCATCTTCATTTTATCCATCCTTTCTTCTTTCATCTTCTTCATAACTTCTCTCTCTCTCTCTCTCCCCCCCCATCCTCGCTCGCCCAAACCCTCCATCCGTCTCTCTCTCCTCTCCTTTTCATTACTCCTTTGTATCCTTTATCCTGCTGCCTTCCTGCTCTCCTTCACCCTGTCCTCACCTCTCAGCCTGTTTGCTTGCATTGCTCTTCCCTCTCGGTGCCCCCCCGCCCCCCCCCCTGATGTCCTGCTCAGGGCCCGGGGGAACAAATATAGTCTGGCATATGTGCGGGGGTCCTTATTGCTGTTCTCAGCAGGGGAGAGATTTGCCAGGCTGGTTGGGATTTTCTAATAAGCTATGAGAAAGGAGGGGGTGGAGTTAGAGGGGTGAAGATGCCACATTCGCTCTTACCCCCCCCTCCGGCGTTTCCTTACCCCCTTCCCGTGGGTAAAGCAGATTAATTAAAAGCTCACTGGCACTCTCTCTTATCAGGGAGAGTCGAGCACTTACTGTAAGCCTCCAGGGAGGTCTCGGCGCCCGGCCGGGTGGGCAGGAAAGGAGGCGCGGACCCTCTGGGAACAATGCTAATTCCAGCCAGTGGGATGGTGGGACGCCTGCTTTGGATTTACGGCCGACGGAACATTCGTCGGCGATTATCTCTGTGACGGTCTGGGGGAGATTGCGCTGCCTGTCAGTCACTTTGGGTTCATTCCACATCCACTCCATTTTCCTTCTGTTCTTCTCGTCGGTTGCCCGATTATCTGAGCGGGACCCCCGACGCCTAGAGCGTCTCAAAGAGCGGCCTTAGCGAATCCTTAATCTGTTCTCGATGGCCCCAGTCAGCGATACGTGTTTTTAGCAATGACAATGAATATTACAATGATTATTAATAACCCTGTCACGGGGGGGTCACACGCCGGTTTACTTCTAGCGCCGGTTCAAAGCCCGGATAAACGGGAAAGTTCTGTCAGGAAGGGCATCCGACATTAAAACGTATCCTTATGCATCAGGATAAATTTAATTCATATAAACACCGACCGCCACCGGCATCTCCAACCAGCAGGGTATCGGAAAAATGGAAACGATGCTACTGTTGGTGGAAGGAAAGGAAAGGGAGGGAGGGGGTGAGGGGGTGAGGGGGTGGAGATATTCCCCGGAGAAAGCGACAGATGAGGAAAAGCTGTGGTTAAGGAGTGAGAGTCGGAACTTTAAATCTGGAACGATGACAGGAAAAGGTGGAGAACTAGTTGAGATTATTGAGAGAAGGGAAATAGATGTTTCCAAGACACCAGGTGGAAAGGCAGCAAGGCTAAATGCATCGGAGGAGGGTACACACCGTTCTATCATAGTGTAGATGGGAGGAGCAAAAAGGTGGTGCTGATTCTGAGGGCGTCTGGACAGAGGATAGAAGATTAGGAGTCTTGGTGGTGGAATGAGGAGGTCTAGGAAAGTCTAAGCAGGAAAAGGTTGGCGTAGAAGAAGTGGGATAGCGAGGGAGAAAGAACGTAGGCAGGACTAGAAGCAGATGTGGGGTAAGATGAAGTAGTGAAGGCTAAAGAAGAAGCTTCTGATGAGGTTGGACACCAAGGAAGCAGGAAAGGACTCATGCGGATTGGCAGAGGGATGGAGATGGGAAGGATGTGCAGCAGCCTGGGGTGATTGAAGATCGAGAACTTTCACCACAAACTCTTGTAAGTCTGTGACTTCAGACAACAAAGTGAAAAACAAGGAAAGGGAAACGGAGGAGAAGAACCGGGTCTAAACGGGAGGCCCGAGCAGAACCCAGCTCCGTGTCCTCACCGCTGAGGTCAGCGATGAAAAGACATCTCCACAGTCCAGGAGGAGGAACGTTTTCTCGTCCTCCAACGTCTGGAAAGAATCACGTCTGGAAATGGATATGAGCTCTTCCCCGCTCAGAGAGGTGGATTACATCTCCAGGTTTACGTCAGCCGTGGTTCCTTTCAGTCTGTAGTCGATGGTCGGCTTTATTGAAAAGAAGTTTGAGATTAGTGGTTTCATTCAGACTCAGGACGTTTTTTAACGCAACGCGTTCTGGCCACAGGAAGCCTCCTCTTGGTTTTTACGTTTCTGTCTCTGCTGCCGTGTTTATATCTGAAACGATCTCTGGGATGGTTTAAACTCAATTATTACACAAAGCGCTCTCCTGTGTTTTTAAACATGTTCTGCTGCAAAAACAAACGTGGGTCTTCAAACTAGTCAGGAAGGGAAATGTTCCCAGAAGCAGCTTATCGATGCGGCGTGTCGCCAACCTCTACAAGTTCTGCCCCCAGTAGAAGCCGGAGGTGACTCCGCTCTGTCTGCGAGGTGAAAGGCAGTCTGGGTGAAGTTGCGAGAGCAGAGGAGGACAGACTTCACTCTCCTCCTCTGGAGGCGGGATCTACTAGATCCATTTAAATGATTTAAACCTGCTTGTTTTTTTCATGCTGATCTTCCATTGGCCAGAACACAGGAAGTGATGCTCCACGAGAGGACGTCCTCCCCGACCAATGAACAACCAGAATGCAAGACCGTTTTGCTGTTGATCCAATTAGGTTTTCCTGGTCCCGGTGTTGAGGGTTTTCCTGTGGTCTGTGTTTCAGGTTGCAGCCGTTCATCTCGGGTCAGCCCAACAAGAAGCTTGCAGTTGAGCAGGTAAGACGTTCTCACTATTCACCACATTTCCTCTCTCCTCCTCCCACTCGCCACCAGGAGATGACATCACCCACCCACATGTTCTCTAAGTCCTCCTCAGAGATAAGGGGACCAACATTTAGGGACGTTATGGTCCATAAAATCAGTGTTTGTCTGGTTCTGGTTCCAAGCCCGGGTTAACGGCGAGGGTTGTGTCTGGAAGGGCTTCCGACAAAAACCTTACGCCAACTATGAGAGTAAAATCTGATATTTACGATGTAGGTTTCATCTGAGCTAAAGCTCCGCCTAGTGGGGGAAGTATGCAACTGACCTCTGCCAGAATCAATCCAGTTCTTCCTCGCAGTAAAGTCTAAGTGGGTATAAAATATGATGAAAATGTTTCCCCACCTGGAGACGGCCCATAATTCCCTCCTGGTCGTTCAGTAAAGCCCGGTTGCTGATTGGACGGATCTCCCGCCGGGCTCCACTCCGGCCATGTGAGAGTTGAACCTGACTATGTCCTTGTTTGTCCTTCCATTATTGCTCCTCCCTCCTCTTCCTGCTCCCCACAGGGGGTCCCCTGCTCCTTAAACCCTCCCACAGCCTCAAACCGTCTCAAACAGAACTTTCTGAGCTCTCCCCCGCCTCCTCGCCGCCGCGGGCTTCCTGCTGAGTCAGCGCTCCAACACGTGTCATATCTCCTCGGCGAATCCACGCAGACTTCATTTCTTTCTGAGGTTAATTTCAGGATGTGCCCGTTTAGAACTTCACAGCTCCCCGTTTTTTTCTTCTTCTTCGACTTTGTTACTTAATTTGATTTTAAATTGGAGCCAAACTCAATCGCAGGTAGTTTAACATCTTTTTCAAAGTCTCCTACGTCTGATCTTCAGTCTCAGCCGTCCTCCTCCCCGTATCTTGCCCGACACATTTTCTCTCCTTTCTTCCACACCTGCCTCACACCACTCACACTCTTCTTCACTCCTGCCAGGAGTTATTTTTGGACCGGGAGTAAAGTCCATCAGTAGATGAGTGACAGCTGGAACACTTTCAAACTTTGACGGCTGTGTAAGTCTGCTGGTTAAATAATGAGGAGATCCTAGAACAGACTGATGACGTCATAGAAACAGTTATGTTGAGTCACTGTGGGATCTGATCCTAGAACAGACTGATGACATCACAGAAACAGTTAGGTTGAGTCACTGTGGGATCTGATCCTAGAACAGACTGATGACATCACAGAAACAGTTAGGTTGAGTCACTGTGGGATCTGATCCTAGAACAGACTGATGACATCATAGAAACAGTTAGGTAGAGTCACTATGGGATCTGATCCTAGAACAGACTGATGACATCATAGAAACAGTTAGGTTGAGTCACTGTGGGATCTGATCCTAGAACAGACTGATGACATCATAGAAACAGTTAGGTTGAGTCACTGTGGGATCTGATCCTAGAACAGACTGATGACGTCATAGAAACAGTTAGGTTGAGTCACTGTGGGATCTGATCCTAGAACAGACTGATGACGTCATAGAAACAGTTAGGTTGAGTCACTGTGGGTTCTGATCCTAGAACAGACTGATGACGTCATAGAAACAGTTAGGTTGAGTCACTATGGGATCTGATCCTAGAACAGACTGATGACGTCATAGAAACAGTTAGGTTGAGTCACTATGGGATCTGATCCTAGAACAGACTGATGATGTCTGAAACAGTTAGTTGAGTCACTATGGGATCTGATCCTAGAACAGACTGATGACATCATAGAAACAGTTAGGTTGAGTCACTGTGGGATCTGATCCTAGAACAGACTGATGACATCATAGAAACAGTTAGATTGAGTCATTATGGGATCTGATCCTAGAACAGACTGATGATGTCTGAAACAGTTAGTTGAGTCACTATGGGATCTGATCCTAGAACAGACTGATGACATCATAGAAACAGTTAGGTTGAGTCACTGTGGGATCTGATCCTAGAACAGACTGATGACATCATAGAAACAGTTAGATTGAGTCACTGTGGGATCTGATCCTAGAACAGACTGATGACATCATAGAAACAGTTAGGTAGAGTCACTGTGGGATCTGATCCTAGAACAGACTGATGACATCATAGAAACAGTTAGGATGAGTCACTATTTCTGCAGATCTTTACTTTCGACGTTCTTCCAGAGTCGAACGTTAACTTCAAAGAGAAAACTGTCGGCTGGCTGCCTGACTCCTCCCACAATGAGGTAATCCCTGTTATTATGACATCACCTGTCAAATATAGTTAGGTAGGCGGTTATACTGTTATGATGTATAATTAATTTCCTAAAAACAAAAAGCCCCCCCCCCCTCCCGGCGTGAACTCCTTCCCTCCTTTCTGTTACCGCCAACCTTTTCATTCCTGCTTTCTCTCCATCCCCAACTTTTCCCGTCAGTGCTTCATTCTCCGGCTGCTCCCGTTCCCATCATCCTTTTATCTTTCCTCTCCTTCCCCTCCCCCCTCCCCCCTCCCTCTTTGTCTCTCTCCATCATGTGCTGTTGGCAGCTCTGAATGGAGGAGCTGGGGGGGGCTCAGGCTCCGTCAACCAGGAAGAAAACATTGCCACGAGGGGCCGGGTCAACAAGTCTTGTTACTTAGCAACCCCCCCGGCCCCCCTCCCCCTGGGAACCGGAGGCGAGCGGCATTCGCCACCGACTGCTCCGGTTATGTAAGGTTGACGTTTGGTGCCGGCGATTGGACCGGATTGAAAAGGAGTGTTTGTCCTTCGTCTTCGTCTTTCTCTTAGCTGCTCAACAAAACCGACTTCCTTCGTTCTCATCAGGAATAACTTTTTACTTCCTCTTACTTTTTACTTCTTTTTTTTTTTTTAAGCGATGGGAGGAAATGATCACTTTAGGAGTAGGACTGGATCCGGCCCAGCTGTTCGGTCCCACCGACCCCCTGAACCACATTCACCCCGAAGGCCCAGACAGCACAGTTGGAGATGTGGGGCTTCTGAATGTGGGAAGGGAGATGAGGTCACGGGGGGGAGGGGCTTTGAACTGCGGCGCTGCAGCTTTGGTCCACTTCTGCAAGAAATGGTTCTGGCTACTGATGGCTGTTTGAAGTTGGGTCTCAGAAGTTTTCTAGTAAGTTTGGTGGTGAACCACGCGACCCTTTTTCAGCACGACCCCCCCCAGAACACTGGCGACTAAAGACTGGGTCACGACCCGGATCAGAATAAAGTTACTCCACCTGCAGTTCACCTTTCAGCCAAACGAGGCAGCGTTTGTGGCTCCACCCCAAATGGAATTCTGCCAATCACAGCGCAACATTCGAGGCCAGGTGGGTGCTGCCTTGCTCAGAGGCTTGTTGGGATCGGTTACATCCAGAACCACACATCACACAGGCGGCTTAAATTCATAACGGGCCTGATGAGACGACTTTACGGACCCGATGAGGTTCAAACATCTGGGTGACTTTTGATGACAATAGTAGCAGGACTTACAACAAGCCCACTGGTTCTGATAACAGACACCAACCAGAAGTAGAAGCTGGTTCTGGAGGGTTCTGACTGTTGTCTGAATGACGCTCAGGTGATGACAACTTTGGATCTAATACAAAAGGCCAACGGGTCGTATGTTCTGTTTCATTGACGAGAGGTCAGTTCATGACCGAGTTCTGATACTGATACGGAACTGGTTCTGACTGATACTGGTCTGTCCAAGACCGAGTTCTGATACTGTTATTGGTTCGTACCAGCACCAGTCCGTTCATGACCGAGTTCTACTACCAGTACTGGTTCTGGTTCTGACTGAGAACAGTCTAGTCAATTATAAATTTGCCTATTTAAAATGTTTCTATTTAACAATGAGCTATCTAGCCCCGCCCACGTACGCCCTTATTTGGTCGTATCTATAAAGTACAGTTTATATTTTCAGTAAGAAGACGGTTGAAGCAGAAAAGACGCAGAAATCCTCATTCTTGCATTTAAAGATGAGTTCTTTGGTGATTTGGGTCGGGTTTTAACAACCTGGATCCACCTCCTTAGAACCCGCCACGTCCTGGTGGACCCGTCGAAGCCGACGCCTGTTCAAGTTCTTCATGTATTATTATTATTATTATTATTATTATTCTCCTTCATCGCAATTTGATTTTAAGACGCACTGAGATGCAAACATTCACAAGGCTAGAAAGTCAAACGTTTCTACGGGAGGGTTCCGATGTTCCGCTGGACGATCAAGTAGTAGGACGTGTTTATTAAAAAAGCAACTCAATTCAAGGTGTTTAGTTTTAAGACATAAAAGCAAAGATGTGAAAGAAATGTATCAAAAGAGAATAAAAGTTCGGAAGCTTCAAGGACGGATGGCCTTCTGGACGTTTCTTCGGTCACCGCGGTTCTACGCAGAGAGAAACGTGTAAATATGAAAGTTCTGTTACCAGAACCAAACCTAACCTGCAGTAATATAACACCCTCTGAAAGCCACGCCCCTTTCTGCAGCTGGAATATTCCCATTGGTTCTCACCACTATAAACAAAAAACAGAAACAATGAGTTTCTGTTTTATCGGTCCGCCACCCTCACTCTTAGCATACGCTAAGTAGCAGTCTCCAGTAGTTAGCAGCTAGTAGCAGTTAATATCAGTTAGCAGTCAGTAACAGTTAATATCGGTTAGCAGCCAGTAGCAATACATACCAGTTAGCCGTTTATAGCAGTTAGCTGCGAGTAGCAGTTTATAGCGGTTAGCGGTCAATAGCAGTTAGCAGTCAGTAACGGTTGATATCAGTTAGCAGCCAGTAGCAATACATACCAGTTAGCCGTTGCTAGCAGTTAGCTGCAAGTAGCCGTTTATAGCAGTTAGCTGCAAGTAGCAGTTTATAGCAGTTAGCAGTCAATATCGGTTAGCAGCCAGTAGCAATACATACCAGTTAGGCGTTTCTAGCAGTTAGCTGCAAGTAGCCGTTTATAGCAATTACTAGCCAGTAGCAGTTAATATCCTTTAGCAGCCAGTAGTAATTTGACGCAGTGGACGGGGGGCTTTTTTGTTCGGGGACATACCCTCGCTGAGGGTTCAGGTCTGAGGAGAGAGAGAGAACAGAACCACGTCATGTGGTGGAAGTCTTCACACTTTGGATATCTGTATGTTTCCATCTCATTCCTTTCTTTCCTTTATCGGATCAAACCCCGACGGAAGAAATACAGGAAGTGGTGCGGTGAAGTGGAAGGGCTGAACAAAAGCGTGTGCGGTACGTGAAGAGGGAAGGATGTGGGCAGAACAAGAACTGGAACGGAGGAAGCCTGGAATAAAAGAAAGGTGGGATGAAGGAGAGGACAGAATGGAAGGAGGATTGGAGGAAGTGGCGGCGTGACTCCGGCACACAGTGGACCCGCCTCCGGCGTTATTATTAGCGCCGGCTGAAAGGAAAACGATAACGGACCGGTTTCCGTTCCTGTGGCATTGATGAAAAAAACCCCAAAATGTTTCTGGGTTCCTCCTTGTGCAGAATTTTCTCTGCCGTGTTTTCCGGCTCTTTTCTGGACTGGTACCCTTAGAAACCCTTCAGAACCACGAGCGGGTCAGAGATGACCCGGTGAGGTCGTTTCTCTGCAGTTAAAAGTTTCAATCATTTCACTTTCCAGGTTTTCCTCACAAAAAACCTTCAGTTTCGTTTCACCAGAGAGGAAAAAAAATCTCTTTTTAGAGTCGTAGTAAGCAAGAGCTCAATCCAGTTCTTCCTCACGCTGAAGTCTATGGGACTGTAACATTTGAAAACGACCCAGGAGTCCAGAATATCCAGGATTAGCCGATGTTTGACTGCCAGCTGCAGCCCACAATGTCCGGACCCCTTATCTGTGGTTCTGCAGGCGGTTCTGCTCAGCTCCAGTCTTCGCTCTGCCAAAGCCCCCCGATGTTTGGACAACAGAAGCACACCAGAGAATCACGCCGCCGACGAACACCTCGGCTGGGGAGTCCCTTCGCTGGTGACATTATGTTGTGTTCAAGGTCCAGTGTGTGAAATCTGGTGCCGTGAGTTCTACCGTCCTTCCGCTGAAACGTCGTTATGAATATTACAGTCCTAACTTTACTCACCGGACCTTTAAGATCGGGATCGGGCTCAGATCGGACTTCATCTCTCTGATGTACGGAAGCTGATGGCGGCCATATTGGCAGGAATGTATTTATTTTTACGGCCGTTTACGTGATAACGGGAAAACAAGTGACGACGTTGACTTACGTTGTCACGGCGACAGCAGAAGCCAATATGTGATAGATTCTGATGCTAATGCTAATTCTTTTACCTTGTTTACTGTAGCGTTGGGTTCTGTTCCATTAATTGTTGTTTGATACGGGTTCTGTTCTGGGTCACATGACAGTACGACGCAGAAGTTACGCATTATTAAAAAATACAAACATGTCAGATAAAGGGCAGATGAAACAAAGAGGAAGTAGAATTATTGAAGGAAGTAGAATTATCAAATTTGATCCTGTTTGGACTTAAGATCCAGTTGTGGGGTCTGGTCCCCATAGCAACAGTAGCAGGGGCTTATGGGTATTGTAGTGTAGCGTGATACCCAACAAAGTTGTGATCGTGAACCCGACCTCTGTGGCGTCTTTACGTGATCCCGGAGAGTTCAGAGTTCATCTACGCTGATGACGTCATAGGTCCGTATCCAGGCAAACGGGTCACCCCTCACTGGGGAAACGGGCCAAACAAGAACCATGAGGATCAGACAGCTGACGTCTGTTTTATTGTTGGTCCCACCGCTGGAAAAGACCCCACTGTGCCGCCCCTGACCTTTACCACGCTCTTTTATATTCTCTTTTTTTATCCTCCTGTTTCAGTCGCTTGTTTTCAGATCCAACAACGTTTCCATTCGGTCTCACAGCACGGAGCTGGAAATGATTCTCCTGGTTCTGGACCAGAGGAGGACGGTTTTAAAAAATAAAATAAAAAATCCATTATGGAAATTCAGATGATGCTTCATCAACGACAGCGTGGTGAAAGGCCGTCTGTGTGAAGTGGAGACTGACTTCGCTCTCCTCCTCTGGAGGCGGGTTAATCAGTCGATATAGTGTAACATGAGGAGGACCGCTCGTACTTTATTCTCTCCTTCAAAATAAGAGCACCCAACATAAAAGGCAAGGCTGCTCGGTAACGGGGAACTGTCAACATTTATTGGGTGACGAGGATTTTCAACATTTGTTGTAAAACCGTGTTTTATCCTGAATATCATGAAGAAATGGAGTTAGAGAAAACTTGAGGTGAACCTGGCGTAGTTCCAAAGGGAGCTCTAATTACATTTCTGACCCCGTCCTCACCCCTTCATTTTTAATTTCAGCCTCCTTTCCATGAACCTTGAAGGTTGTTTCTGCCCCGAGGCTCCGGTTCATTTCTGACCCTTCAGTGGGAAACGAAGCAAAACCGTCGACTCGGCAGATTTATTTTATTTATTTTTAAAATCCAAAATGGCGGAATAACGTCTGAGTGTAAGATAATAAAGGCCGTGGTCATGCTCTGACGCCGTATTTAATCATACGAGGAGATGAAATATGTCCTCGCCACCCGTCCTACCATCTTTATTATTCTTTTCATTTTACAGGAAGTGGGTCTGACGGGCCTCGCTCAGATTTCCCCGCGGACGCCCTCGCATCACGCCGAGGAAAATATTAAAAATAGGGAATAACGCCTGTTTGCTCACCACCGACAATATTTCCCGTTTGCCCAGATCGCCGGCGCCGACCCCCCGCCGGTGCCTGAGGGAGCCCCCGCCGTCACAGCGGTGGTGGAAAGCGGGCCGGTTGTCTACGACGATGCAGCCGCGGAGGAGGAAGACGAGGAGGAAGAGGAGATGTGCGTCAGTGCCATGGACCTGTTGGGTGGAAATGGTGAGTTTGAACGTGGTTTGTTACACCTGCAGCGAGGAAGTGTTGGCTTTAAGTTTTATGGGTTTATGAAGCCAGAAAAGAACCGGATCCAGAACAGGAAGTGGATTTTATCTTTTAAGGTTTTTTTTTTTTTTTTAAATTGCATCAAATTCTATTTTAAATACATTAATCTATGTCCATTTAAAGTATATATTTATATATATATGTATATTTACTAGTTTCTGCCAGTGAATTAGTTTTTTATCGAATTTGGATCGTTTAGATGATTTTCTTTTTTTGGGGTTTTTTTTTTTAGACAAAAAACAAAAAAGTCTAAAATCCTATAATTAGACAATCAATACTAAAAGAATTTATACTTCTTAGACTTTATAAACTACACCCAGCTACCGTTTAAATCAACATACAACTTTATTAACATTTATCAGTCGGTGCTTTTATTTTGAAGTGTTAAAAATTTGCCAACTTCCAGCCTGGCACCAAAAAAACGATGAAGACGAGGTGTTTTAAATTGCATGAGTAAAGAAAATCTGCCTAAAGAATTCTTTTTGGAAACATTCCTGACATAAGATGTGATATTTAAATGAGGTGTATTTTAAAATGAGCTGCTAAATCTCATTTAAAAACTATATTTATTGCTAATATGAAGCGTTGTGTCACAGATCAAAGCCGTGATTCTCCAGAATTAGTATTTTTATCTCTTAGAAGTAGCTTTTTGTTTCTGCTACCATAAACTCAGCTTTCAAAAAGAAGATTAAAATGAAAAAAATCACTTAAAATAAGCAAGAAGATTTGACAAGACAGGATTGTTTTATTAAATTAAGAATATCGGACCTCACAGAACCGGATTACATCATTAAAATAAAAACAAGAAGGTTTGTCTCCATGCAGAGAAAAACATTATTATATTATGGTCTTAACACCAGTACAGGTGGGCCGGGGCGGTAGGATCAGTTTTTAATGACCGGGCCTCTCCGGGTCACGGTTCTGACCCGTGGGTTTATTTGAATGAGCCTGAGATTACGTCTCTGTTAAACTCTCTGGGTTCTGAAAAGTCCAGATCCGCTTCATTGATTCCTGTAGAGAAAGTTTGTTTCCTCGTATTGACGCGTCTGTGGCAGGGTCAAAGGTCATCCATCCACCTGTCATCTTCTATTCTTGATCCTTCATCCATCCTTTATTCATTCATCCATCCATTCATCCTTCCATCATTTATTCATCTTTCCATCATTTATTCATCCTTCCATCATTTATTCATCTTTCCATCCATCCTACATCCACCATCCATTCTTCATTCCTCCATCCTTTATTCATTCATTCATCATACATCCATATATCGTCCTTCCATCCATTCTTCCTTGATGCATTATTTATTCATCCTGTCATCTGTTATTCTTGATCCTTCATTCATCCATCCATCCATCCATTAGCCTTCCATCATTCATTCATCCTTTCTTCATTCATCCTTCCATATGTCATCCTTCAATCATCTGTAAATCCATCTGTTCATCCATTCTTCATTCATCAATCCTTCATTCATTCATTCATCTATCTGTCATCTTTCCATCCATCCATTCTTCCTTGATGCATTTATTCATTCATCCATCCATCCACCTGTCATCTTTTATTCTTGATCCTTCTTTCATCTTTCCAGCCATCCTACATCCATCCTTTTTTCATTCATTCATCCTTCCATCTGTCATCCTTCATTCTTCATTCATCCATCCATCTGTCATCCTTCATTCTTCATTCATCCATCCATCTGTCATCTGTTATTCTTGATCCTTCATCCATCCATCTATTATCCTTCCATCATTCATTCATCCTTCCATATGTCATCCTTCAATCATCTGTAAATCCTTGAATCCATCTGTTCATCCATTCTTCATTCATTCATCCTTCATCCTTTCTTTGTTCATCCTTCCATATGTCATCATCTGTAAATCCTTGAATCTATCCATTCTTCATTCATCCATCCATCTGTCATCCTTCCATCCTTTATTCATTTATCCATCAATCTATTCGTCCATTCTTCAATCCATCCATATGTCATCTTTTATTCTTGATCCTTCATCCATCCATTCTTCATTCATCCTGTCATCCTTCAATCCATCATCTGTAAATCCTTGAATCTATCCATTCTTCATTCTTTCTTTCATCATCCATCCATCGTCCTTCCATCCTTTATTCATTCATCCATCTTTCCATCTTTCATCCATCCTTTCATATGTCATCCTTCAATCATCTGTAAATCCTTGAATCTATCCATTATTCATTCATCCATCCATCTGTCATCTTCTATTCTTCATCCATCATCCATTCTTCATTCATCCTTCCATCATTTATTCATCTTTCCATCCATCCTACATCCATCATCCATTCTTCATTCATCCATCTTTTATTCATCCTTCCATCCATCCTTTTTTCATTCATCCTTCCATATGTCATCCTTCAATCATCTGTAAATCCTTGAATCTATCTGTTCATTCATTCTTTCATCATCCATCCATCTGTCATCTTTCTATCCTTTATTCATCCATATATCATTCTACCATCGTTTATTCATTCATCCATTTGTTCATCCTTCCATCCTTCATGCATATATCATCTATCGTCCTTCCATCATTTATTCATTCATTCATCCTTCAATCTATCATCCTTCATCAATCTATTTGTCCATTCATCCATCCATCTATTATCCTTCCATCATTTATTCATCATCTGTTAATCTTTCTTCATTCATCCATCCATCTGTCATCCTTCATAAATCCATCTCAACTTTTATTCTTGATCCTTCATTCATCCATCCATCTGTCATCTTTCCATCCTTTATTCTTTCATTCATCATCCATCCATTCTTCATTCATACATCCATATATCATTCTTCCTTGATGCATTATTTATTCATCCTGTCATCTGTTATTCTTGATCCTTCATTCATCCATCCATCCATCCATTAGCCTTCCATCATTCATTCATCCTTTCTTCATTCATCCTTCCATATGTCATCCTTCAATCATCTGTAAATCCATCTGTTCATCCATTCTTCATTCATCAATCCTTCATTCATTCATTCTTCAGTCATCCATCCATCTGTCATCTTTCCATCCATCCATTCTTCCTTGATGCATTTATTCATTCGTCCATCCTTCCATCTATCATCCATCAATCATCCTTTCATCCATCCACCTGTCATCCTTCATTCTTCATTCATCCATCCATCTGTCATCTGTTATTCTTGATCCTTCATCCATCCATCTATTATCCTTCCGTCATTCATTCATCCTTCCATATGTCATCCTTCAATCATCTGTAAATCCTTGAATCCATCTGTTCACCCATTCTTCATTCATCCTTCCATCTGTCATCTTTCCATCCTTTATTCATTTATACTTCAATCATCCATCCATTTGTTCATCCTTCCATCCTTTATTCATTCATCCATCCATCCACCTGTCATCTTTTATTCTTGATCCTTCATCCATCTTTCCATCCATCCTACATCCATCCTTTATTCATTCATCCTTCCATATGTCATCTTTTATTCTTGATCATTCATTCATCCTGTCATCCTTCAATCCATCATCTGTAAATTCTTGAATCTATCCATTCTTTCATCGTCCTTCCATCATTATTCATTCATTCATCCATCCTTCCATTCTTCATGCATATATCTATCATTTATTCATCCTTCAATCTATCCATCCATCTGCCCTCTTTCCATCCTTTATTCATTCATTCATCCATCCATCCACCTGTCATCTTTTATTCTTGATCCTTCATCAATCCATGCATTCATCCTTCCATCTGTTCATCCATCCATCCATCCTACGTAAATCCTTGAATCTATCCATCCTTCCATTCATTCATTCATCCGTCCTTCCTTGATGCATTATTTATTCATCTATTATCATTCCATCATCTGTCAATCCTTGAATCTCGGTTCATTCATTCATCCTTCATCAAAGGCAGAACATTCTCACACACTGACCAACTCAACTTCTGCTCCTTCAAAATAAGAGCCTTAACATAAACCACAGACCTGTTTCCATGAGTTTTCATTTCTCCTCCTCCTCTTCCCCCTCCTCCTCCTCCTCTTCCTCCTCCTCCAGATTACGGCTGTGATGGCGATTATGACGACGGATTCTAGCAGCCGTCTTCAGAAGATTCCAGTCAGGGACGCGGAGAGACTGCAGCCACAAACGGAAGCTGCTGGGGAAAAGGACCGGGGAACCCCCAGCCTCAGGAATCACACTCCACCTTCGTTTAGACGCCGACAGAAGACGGTGGAGAGGAAGAAGATTTGGTCAGCGTCCTGCAGAGGAGAGGAAACATTCCGGTCAGGAGTCGGCCATCTTCCTTAGATCGGCTTCGCCGAAGAATCAAACGCTGCTGAAACATTTTAAACTCCAAAGCTTCTCTTCTGCGAAGCACTGGTCAGGAGAAGACCTTGAACCTTGTCCTCCAGGGGGGGCTAGAGGGTCTGATGATGTCATCTCACTGCTGACGGTCTCCTTATCCTGGATCTTTGCACTTTCAATTCATAACACTCGACTGCTTGACCCTTTAAAGTCCTCACAACGAAAGGAAACCTCCTTTCTTTCATGCGGTGTCCCCCAGGGCTCCATCGGTGGTCCGTTTCTCTTTAGCACCTAGCTGCTGCCGCTGTTCCATTTCCCATAAACACGTTTGATCGCGTTTGTCAATAAGAAACGGCGACGGTTGAGTAGGACCTTAAAGGGAAATGTCACCATATCGAATATAGGGATGGGGGCGGGGCTAGTTCTGAAATCCAAAGAAGCAAACACATTCTTGCATAGTGGGATCCGAGATTCCGGAACCCCCGAGATCCTAAATCCATTTGGAACGACGAAAGCGGAAGTTCCGGCCCTGGCCTCAAAGCTACGAGACGCACCATCACCGGAAAGCCGTCTTTACCTGTTCTCCGCTTTCAGCTCATGGTAGAAACGTTTGTGGTTGATGCTAACTACTCCGATCAATATTTATGATGCCTTAAGTGACACATGTTGTCTTCTACGGAGGAGGATCAGTGCCACGTAAAACTACGTCGACCTTTTCTAGAACACTAACTTTATTCTCAGATTTTGGCTCCATTACACCCATTTTTTGAACTTCTGGGTTTAAAGTCAGAATTCCAGAACTATTTTGTGGCACTGATCCTCTTCCGTAGTCTTTTTTTTTTTCTCTCTCCCCACACCTGTACGAATGAATTGACCTGATTGATCAGGTGTTTGCTGACTCGGGTCTGAATCCCGTCGTGGTGAGATTTTCCATCCCGCTCAGGTTTGCGTTGATGATTTATGAGGTTTGCTTTGCTGTGGATGAAATCGATTCTTTCATTTCAGACAAATATTGTTGGTGACAGGATGTAAATAAGTTTTCTGCAATATTATATTTTACAAACGAGGGCCATCGGAGAACGGATCTATTTTTTATTTAAGCTTTTGGGAAAATTGTACTTGGACTGTGGCCTTAAGAAGAGTATATTTATGGCGGCGCCTCGGGGTCATGTGACACTCTGTGACGCCAGTAAAGATTTGACTACATGGAAAGAATCTGTGTCTCGTCTTTTCTGTCATGACCCACGGGAGCAAACTCACCAAAACTCAAGCAAACTCAAATGTATTCATCCACAAGAAAACACGCTGCAAATACCGCAACACACCACAATACATTGAGAAAACACACTGCAAACACAGCACAATACATTGAGAGAATACAACACATCAAGAAAACACGCTGAAAACTTACCACAATATATTGAGAAAACACTCTGCAAACACCACAATACATCAAAAAACACCCTTCAAGCGCTGCAAATACCACAATTCAACACTTCAGAAAACACGCTGCAAACAGCACAATACATTAAGAAAACAAGCAACAAATACCACAACACAACATTCCGAAAACACACCACAATACATTAAGAGAACACAACACACGCCGCAAACACCACAATACATCAAGGAAACACGCTGCAAACACCACTCTACAACACATAAAGAAGACGCGCTGCAAATACAACACATCAAGAAAACACGCCGCAAACAACAAAATACATTGAGAGAACAATACTTTAAGAAAACAAGCGACAAATACGACTACACATCAAGAAAACACGCCGCAAACACCACAATACATTGAGAAAACACTCTGCAACACGCGCTGCAAATACAACACAACATTGAGAAAACACACTGCAAACACCACTCTACAACACATCAAGAAGACGTGCTGCAAATACAACACATCAAGAAAACACGCCGCAAACACCACAATACATTGAGAGAACAATACTTTAAGAAAACAAGCGACAAATACGACAACACAACATTCCGAAAACACACCACAACACATCAAGAAAACACGCCGCAAACACCACAATACATTGAGAAAACATACTGCAAACACCACTCTACAACACATCAAGAAAACACGCCGCAAACACCACAATACATTAAGAAAACAAGCGACAAATACGACAACACAACATTCCGAAAACACACCACAATACATTAAGAGAACACAACATCAAGAAAACATGCCGCAAACACAACAATACATTGAGAGAACACATCAAGGAAACACGCTGCAAACACCACAATACATTGAGAAAACACACTGCAACACATCAAGAAGACGCGCTGCAAATACAACACAACATTCAGAAAACGCGCTGCAAACACAACACATCGAGGAAACACGCTTCAAACACCAAACTACAATGAGAAAACACAACACATCCAGAAAACACGCTGCAAATACCACACAACATTCAGAAAACACACTGCAAACAGCACAATACATCAAGAAAACACGCTGCAAACACCACAATACATTACGAAAACACTGCAAACACCACAATACATTGAGAGAACACAACACATCAAGAAAACACGCTGCAAACACCACTCTACAACACATCAAGAAGACGCGCTGCAAATACAACACATCAAGAAAACACGCCGCAAACACCACAATACATTGAGTGAACAATACTTTAAGAAAACAAGCGACAAATACGACAACACAACATTCCGAAAACGC
>JBBDHG010000196.1:72500-92500 GCA_037951165.1 Lophius americanus | reverse complement strand
TCGTTAAAACAGAACACACTGGTCAACTTGTTAACTGTTTGGTAACAGGAGACATAAAATCAGCTTTGTTCCATTTGCTGAGGCCGAAAGCATAAGACGTGATTCCAGGTGTTTGTCAGGTGACAGGTGAGGAGGATTCCTAACGTTTGCTGTAAAAACATGTAGTTGATGAATAACTGCCTCGTGGAATAAAAGGAAGCCTTCCATTCTGTCTTTTTACAAAAAGAAAATCTCTGCCGCCTCCAGCGGTTCTGAACGAGCCTTGGAGCCCCGATTGAGGGATTACAGCGACCCACATCCACAGAACAGCAGGACACAGAACCGGTGACAGGTAGCAGATCCACAGCCAGCCTCCGATGGGAAACACAGAGCAGCATGACGCTCGCCTCCTGATGCGCTGGTGTGTGTGTATGTGTGTGTGCGTGCGTGTGCGCGTGTGTGTGTGTGTGTGTGTGTGTGTATGTGTGTGTGTGTGTGTGTGTGTGTGTGTGTGTGTGTGTGCGTGTGTGTGTGTGTGTACTCCCCCTCCTTTGTTTTGTTCCATCCCAGCCCTGTAATTACCTCCAGTCAGATCTGCTTCGGTAACACAGGTGGGAGACAGAATTTAATTACAGGGTGGGAGGTGAGCTGCAGCCCACCTGCATGTGTGTGTGTGTGTGTGTGTGTGTGTGTGTGTATTTATCTTGTGTGTGTGACTCCTACACAAAGTATATGCTCATATTACGTCTTCGGTTTTCTGTAGGTAGTCATTTCAGTGTCTTCAGGTGTAACGTGAGTGTGTGTGTGTGTGTGTGTGTGTGTGTGTGTGAGATGATGGGGTGGTCTCGAGACCCAGATTGTGATTGATAGAGACAGGAGAGGACAAAGGGTCTGACTGAACACCTGGTACCTGATCTGAGGCAACATGATGAAGATTATTAAACACACAAAAAAAAAAAAAAAGGGGGGGGGGGGGCGTATCTTCTCCTCCTCCTACTCCTCCTCCTCCTCCTCCTCCTCGGTTCTCATTTCTCTGCTCTCAGCTGGGAGGTTCGGGGGTCCGGGGCCGGTGGGTTTTTTTTCCTCAAAATGTAATTTTCCTACGTTTTGAGGTTGAATAAAAATAAAACGAATGGAGGTCATGTGACCTTAGTATAGGTCATGTGACCTTAGTATAGGTCGTGTGACCTTAGTATAGGTCGTGTGACCTTAGTATAGGTCGTGTGACCTTAGTATAGGTCATGTGACCTTAGTATAGGTCATGTGACCTTAGTATAGGTCGTGTGACCTTAGTATAGGTCGTGTGACCTTAGTATAGGTCGTGTGACCTTAGTATAGGTCATGTGACCTTAGTATAGGTCATGTGACCTTAGTATAGGTCATGTGACCTTAGTATAGGTCATGTGACCTTAGTATAGGTCATGTGACCTTAGTATAGGTCATGTGACCTTAGTATAGGTCATGTGACCGTACTCTCATGCTGCACAACACACACTCCTTCTAAAAGTAAATAAATATGAAAGAACAAAAAGGACCTAAAGTTCACTGATTGTGTGAAAAGTAACAACATGTCGACGTAAACAAATAAAATCCCAATTCTTTTTACTTTCTTTAACTTTTAACGACCTTTCTATTTGGAGGGGCGGGTCAAATGAAAAGGGGAGGGGCGGGTTTCAATTTTTTGCAAGAATTGCAAAAAAAAGAAAAGGAGAACGAGGAAGAAGAAGAGTGGGTGTCAGGTACCCAGAATGATCTACGCCCAGAAGGTTCTGTTAACATCACGCCGGGTCCGTTGGGTCCACACGGCCAGAGGTTGAGAGAAGGAAGAGAAAAATTCAGCTGAAACTTTCCACTGTTGTTAAAAGGCTAATCAAAAATGTGCTTGGACTAAAAATCTCCTTCTACCAGTAGATCCACTATCCCTCCTCCTCTTCACGGGTCAGAACCATCTCAATCTGTCCTCTCTGACTTTGTCTCCAGGACGTCTCACCTGGACTGTCCCTCTGATGTCTCCTTTCTAATCCTGTCCTTCCTCCTCACTCCCAGAGAACATCTGAACATCTTCATCTCTGCCTCCTGTCTTCTGCTCAGAACCACCGTCTCTGAACCGTCCAGCAGAACTGCCCTCACCTCCATCTTTCCCTTCACTCCTGCTGCTGCTCTTCTGTCACAGATAACTCCTCACACACTCCCCATTGCTCTGAACAGTTGAACCCAAGTCCTTTAACTCCTGCACCTTCTCCACGACGAAGCCCCCAAAAAACATGAAGTAGATAGATAGATATAGATGATGTGGTCCTGTTGGGTTCATCAGTCCATAATTTCGAGTGTCAAGCGGCTGTTATGAGAGCCAGAACCTCCAAATCTGAGGCCATGGTTCTGTTCCGGGAAACGGCGGACTGTCCAGTTTGGGTTTGGGGTGAGTTGCAGACGAAAGTGAAGGATTTGAAGAATCTTCTGGGGTCTCTTGTTCTGGGCCAGGAGATGGACTGGTGGTTCGGTTCAGCATCAGCAGGAACGATGGTGTTGTACCGGTCCGTTGTGGTGAGGAGCGCTGAGGCAAAGTTCTCAATCTACAGGTCCATCTGGGTTCCAGCCCTCACCTCTGGTCCTGAGCTCCGGGTCGAGACCCGAAGAATGAGGTCAACGATACAAGTGGCTGAAATGAGTTTCCTTCACTGGGGGGGCGGGACTTAGAGAAAAGGCGAGGAGCTCAGACATCTGGAGGAACTCGGAGGAGAGCTGCTGAGGTGGTCCATCATCTGATCAGGATCCTCCAGGACGAATCTCCTCTGGAGGTTTTCAGCCACATCCAGTTAGGCTGAGAACCTCCAGAACCACAGAACTCTCTGGATCCACTTTAAATCCCGTTTGGCCCGGTAACGCCTCAGGATCCTCCCGGGATGAGCTGGAATGTGTTGCTGGGGAGAGGGACGCCTTTTATTTCTCCTCAGCATCACAGCTGAGTGGCAGCACATCCTCTCCGGCCCTCAGCGCCATTGTTTCTGAGTGCTGACAGCTGCTTCCGGGTCGCAGTCAGCAGGAGGTGGGTCACGTGGAGGTGGGTCACGTGGAGGTGGGTCACGTGGAGGTGGGTCAGGTGGAGGTGGGTCACGTGGAGGTGGGTCATTAGGTTTATTTTCACTGTCGGTTCCACGTGTCCCTCTCTCCTGCAACACTCTCCAGCTCATCCTGGGGGGTCCGGAGGTTGTCCCGGAACATAAAAACCCTCCAGAGAGTTCTGGGTCTACCTCGGGTTCTCCTCCCAGTTCAATCTGCCTGGAAAACCTCCAGAGGGAGACGTCCCGGAGGATCCTGGTCAGATGAAGAACCTCCTCAACCGGACCCTTTCTACGGGGAGGAGGTCCACTCTGAGATCCACTCTCGTCTTTAGGGCTGAGCCCGGTCACCCTTCAGAGGAAGCCCATTTCAGCAGGACCGGCATCGGTGCTGCTTATTATTCATAAGGATAAATCCGACAACAACAAAGTGGATCTGAACGTAGTCATCGACGAAGAGGAGGACCAACGGTGAAGGTCTCTGATGAAGGAGGATGAGAAGAAGAAGAGAAGGACAGGAAGTGCGACGGGAAACCAAACACTAAAGATTAAATCAAATCTCAGCTTTCCCTCAGATTCTTCAAACGTCTTAAAAAAACAACTTTATTTTCTGGTTTTTCCATCAAAACCTAAAACCTAAAACAGTAAAAGCAGGAAAACGATTTAAAGAAAATAAAGTATTTTAGGTTGAAAATCATTTAATCATTAAAAGAATGAGTTTTTCTTTCTGCAGAACACGATTGGACCTCGAACCTTTTAACCTCATTAATTCTTTTAGAGATTCTTTCTGAAGGTCCATTTTCTGAACCTTCTAAAGGTCATTCACGTATTTATCAAATAATACTTTTATTTCTACCTTTTATGATCTGGATCTTGTGTTTTCTTCACAGGCGGGTTTAAATAAAGATTAATAAAGTCCTGTTTAACCAGAACTATTCATTTGACCCATAAAACATGAAAAGAAATGTTTAAAAAAAGAAACTTTCTTCCCACAACCCAAAGTATATGTTTGTATATAAATATATGTATATATATATATATTTACTGCAAAGACTGATGGGAAAATTTCAGAGGAGCTGAATTGAAGAAGACGATCTCAGACGTCCCGTTTTCTTCAAAACCCATAAAAACCCGACAGAACCAGGCAGAACCGAACAGGCTAGCTGTCTGGCCTCTCGGGCCGCACATGACAAAAGAAGAAGAGGTGAGAGCCTCTTCCTGTTCCAACTATCTGTCCCTCCCTCCTCCTCTTCCTCCTCTTCCTCTGCAGCTGTACATCCATTAGCTGACTGAACCCCCCCCGGCCCCCCCAGCAGATAAATCATTCAACCCCGGGTGACGGTCGATGTTGAGTTCTGCTCACCGCTGCAGACTCCTGCGTGGGAGCGGCACGTTAGGAGCCGCGGTCACATGACCTTGATTTGACACTGCGGCGAAAAAACTGGTTGTTTTTGCTCCTCATCACCCCTCCTCATCATCACCCCCCCCCCCCTCCACTTTCTGCATGGATTGTTTTCCAGACAATGGACCCAGATTCTGGCGACCCACAAACAGGATGACGGGCCGCTGTGGCATGAATTCATGATCAGAGCCGGTGGAGGGAGAGTTTTTAAAAAAAGGTTTTTATTAAGTCTTAAATTTAAGCTTTCTTTAACTATAAGAGGAATTTAT
This sequence comes from Lophius americanus, assembly GCA_037951165.1. Taxonomy (NCBI): domain Eukaryota; kingdom Metazoa; phylum Chordata; class Actinopteri; order Lophiiformes; family Lophiidae; genus Lophius; species Lophius americanus. The sequence goes on along the minus strand of JBBDHG010000196.1, from coordinate 87,791 downwards.
TCATGATTAAAACACGTTCTTTGAAAGAATTGTTTAACCTCCTCCTCACCTGTTACCTGACAAACACATGGAACCTAATTTTGTGCTTTTGGTCTCAACAAATGTAAAAAAATAAATGTTTATTTTGAGTGCTCTTATTTTGAAGGAGTAGAGCGGAAGTTCGTCGGCTAGCGTGTTGTAAGTATCATGCTGCGAAGAGAAAATAAAGTACGAGTAGTACTCTTCATCATCATCATCAGCTCCATCATCACCTGTGTGGTATTATTGTGTAGTTTCAGAGTAAAAGCATGCGTGGTAAACCCTCTGCTACACACAAACACACAAAATAAAACATTTTCTAAATCCATCCCCGCTGTCAGCTGTTCACAGCTGACCGCTTTCAGCTAGCTGAGTTGATCTCACAGCATTTTCACATAAAAGTACCGCGAAGTCTGTTTTTTTAAAAGTTCTACTCAAACAAAGTTCATTTTAATTGAGTTGAGCGATGAGTCAGATAATAATATATAATAATGAAATGTCCTTTGATAGAAAAATAAAGTCCTTTTTATCCAAAAGAGATAATAATGGTTTATTTAAAGCAGTTAAACCTCTTTTTTATATTATTTGATCTCCGACCTTCCGTTCCAGCTTCCCGAGACGAGTCCTTCCCCGCTCCTGTTATTACCGACACCTTCCCACATCTCCTTCACCTCCAGGCAACGACCCCCCCGACGGAGAAGAGGACCGCGAAGCTGCTTCTGTGGCATAAAGGTGGTGACATTTGGAACTCGCTTTAAAAAGTATTACAGTAGAGTATTCTGAAATGTATTATTATTATTATTATTCTTAAAACAAGCGTAAAAATCTTTCCGCTGAAACACGGAAATAGACCTAAAAACGATTTGAGCAGGTTTAGCTAACTGTAAGCGACGGAAAGTAATTTATATAGGATTTATTTAGTTAACCTTTTGTATTTTATATTAATAATTAGGAGACAAAAGTTTATAATAAGGGTTTTATTATTGCTGCTGGGCTTGAACCCTGTTACCGGTTCAAACTAGCTCAATATTAGCCTGACTAAAAACAAGTGGCATGTTTTTTCTTAAAATTTGGTTTATTTTTCAGATGTAAAATATGTTTGACAAGATTGTTTTTCACAAGATTGTCGAAACAAATGAGCTACATTTCCCAAAGAACAAAAAACCTGGCTGGAAGAAGAAACTCTGTCTGGTTGTCAATGAAGGTCAGGTTAAAGGTCAGGTTACGACCCCGTCGTAGCCGGATTTTAATACGATCCAGTCATTGGCCACAAATTCCTTTGTGACGATTTGGTTTAGAAGTATGACAAAATCAACTAGAGAGCACTCGGAGAACTCAAACCTCCACCATGACACAATTTCCTAACCTCCTTTAAAATATAATCGTCTCTGGGATATTACAAAACCTGCCTCTGGCGACAATTTCAAGCAAATCTATCCACTAGTTTCCCCGTTATCTTGCTAACAAACAAACAAAAGTAAAATAAAACCTCCTCGATGGCGGTAACAACAAATCTCTGGGTCTTCTGGTCCGCGACACCAGTCGGAACTCGAGCAGGATTTCTTTTCACCTCCCCTGACCTGTTGTGAAGTCGACCAATAGGAGGACTGAGTGAGCAGAAACATGGCGGCCGGTAGAATCCGCGATGTACCGGTGCTACATGGAACTCCGATAAAGAAGAGAGGGTCGTTGAAATGCGGCAACAAAACTCCGACTTTCCAATCTTCCCGTGAAGGAAAACCAGGAGCGTTATAAAAGAGCGTTGTCGGCAGGATCACAGAGTCCCAGCTGACCCACCTCCTCACCTACGTCGCTGGTACGACGTGAACGAATGGTTGGGGTCAGACTCGTGGCGATGCCAGCCTTCAGGTAACGACCGGGAGAATCTGAAATACCATCACCACTTCTATCATTTCATTCTAGTTAATAACTCCTATTATATCTTTCTTTCACAACCATTTTAATCGAATCACTCGATCTTTCATCCCCGCTGGTTCAAATTACTTTTTGGTCTGCCTTTCTAATAGTTTTACATTTAGTACATTCATTCCAATAAAAATACTTTTGATACTCGAGTACATCAAATTTCGGCCACTTTCAGAATAATTGAAAAGGGTGACATTTAACTTTTATGGACTTTAAGTTTTCTGGTAAAAGATTTTGACTTCTACTCAAATAGTTTTATTTTTATTTTCTTAAGTCTTTATACAAAACTATTTACTTTAATCAACCTGTAGTGACATCATAAATCTTGACATCGGTCATATTTTTAGATTTTTCTTAACTCTTAAATGTCCAAACCGAGAAAGAAAACGTGGAAAAATTTATTTCTTTGCATATTTTATTCCTTCGAAGCATTTAATAATGTAATTTAATTTAATCTTTGACGCCTTAAATTTACCATAAAATGACCAATTATGAATCATCAAGCAGTAAAAAAACCCCAATAAATTACTTCCTGATGAAATTTTGTATTTAATCATTTTTAAAAAAAGACAATTTGACCTTTTCAGACTATTTTTCCCGTCTTTGCACAAGTGTCATAATTCTGTTTAGTCCTCACACGCGTTAATATGCCATAAAAATCTAATTAAAACCAAATCTTATTCATTGAATTAGACTTTTTCTAGTTTAAGCCTCTTCCTGGGTCGGATCGTTGACCGGCTCCGTCCCTCAGGGCTCCGTCCCTCAGGGCTCCGTCCCTCAGGGCTCCGTCCCTCAGGGCTCCGTCCCTCAGGGCTCCGTCCCTCAGGGCTCCGTCCCTCAGGGCTCCGTCCCTCAGGGCTCCGTCCCTCAGGGCTCCGTCCTCGGCCCCTCCCCCCTCTTTTTTCTTTGTTTCTCTCGATTTTGAAACCTGCTCCACCTCCTCCTGTCCTCTGTCACACCAACCAACTGCATGTCCTCTCCTCACATCCACAAACCTCCTCTTTGATCCTCCCCTTCTCCTCCTGCTCCATCTCCAGCATCCTTCTACCAGTAGATCCACTATCCCTCCTCTTCTTCACGGGTCAGAACCATCTCAGTCTGTCCTCTCTGACTTTGTGTCCAGGACGTCTCACCTGGACTGTCCCTCTGATGTCTCCTTTCTAATCCTGTCCTTCCTCCTCACGCCCAGAGAACATCTGAACATCTTCATCTCTGTCTCCTGTCTTCTGCTCAGAACCAGAACCACCGTCTCTGAACCATCCAGCAGAACTTCTCTCACCTCCATCTGGGAAACCTCTCCCTTCACTCCTGCTGCTCCTCCTCTTCTGTCACAGATAACTCCCCACACTCCTCTCCACACTATCTGTTGCTCTGAACAGTTGAGCCCAGGTCCTGAAACTCCTGCACCTCCTCCATCCCCACCTCCTCCTGCCTCCCTTTCATTCACACACATGTATTCTGTATTCACTCCTCTTCTCTCTTCATAAATCTTCGTTCTGCTTGGACGTCCGTCACGGTTTGCTCGTGGGTTTTGTCCGGCAGACGGGCCGACAGCCGGTCAGCTCTGGTCCGACCCGTGAATCCTGAAGGTTAGAAAAACGACTGTAGGGGATCGTTCCTCACGTCCTGAGCGGGTTTCCGACTCCCTGCGAGTTTCCTGTTTAAACACAAATCTCTGAAAGCTGAAGGTCGGTGCTGACGACAGCGACTCGGGCTGAACTGGACTGATGAAGAGAAGTGGATCAGCTTCATCACGGAAACACAGGTGAGTCATTAAGTCCTGCCTGGGCCCCCCCCCTTTGTAGACCCCCGGCTCTGTGGACATCATCACCATACGTTGGTGGGGGAGTTCTGATTGGGTGGCGGTCCCATGGAGAGGGTTCTGGTTACGGCGGCTTGTTTTGATGCCTCCCTCCTCCAGACCTTCGCTCAGCACTTTCAGCTCGCCTAATTGACGACCGCAGCTTTTAGAGAAACGACGCCGGCTCGGCCCGTTAACAAAACACCTCGTCTGCTTCCTCCTCCTTCACAGATGATGATGTCGTCCGCCTCCAGGCGCCGCCGCGTTCATGAAGTCCAGACGGTTTAGATTCATTCAGAACCAGAGCCAGAAATGAAATGTAAAGAGTTTGACCCACAGCTCCCATCAGATAACCGGAAATACAACTAGCCAAAAAAAAGGAAATGACGTCATTAAAAGAACCGAATGAACCGTTAGAGAAACCTGGAGGTCGGAAATATTTCAAACTATTTATTTCCCGGGGAAAGTCGAGGAAATCATGAAATCGTCATTCCGCCTGCTGCAGATTGTTAGCACGATAACTCAAAAACCTTCTGATGGATCATTTTTAAATGTTATACCCACACAGATCTTCGTACGAGGAAGAACTGGATTGAGTTTCACAATGGTCGGTTGTATATTTCCACCTTTAGAGGGACTTTTCTGATCCTAGAACAGACTGATGACGTCATAGAAACAGTTAGGTCGAGTCACTATAGACTGTTTGAGATTATTGATGAGTCACGTTTAATCTGAGGAGTTCAATCCGTGGGATTGATGGTACAACTCAGGGGATTGGGGGCTTCTCGGGGATAGACGACAGTGTGGGACTAGTTTATCACAGAAACAGGCAGAGGGTCCACCAGCCCCCTGAGTCTGAAGAACACACAAAAGGACGAGATCCACCGAACCTCCTGCCAACGGTTCTGAACAAACCTGTCGGTGGTCCGCGATGGCGGCGACTCCGGTCCATGACAGTCTGTGGAGATCTGGTGGTTTCTGTGAGGGTCGTACGTCTTACTAGGATGAGAAGGAGAGAAGAGAGTTGGGATTATGTTGATGAGGAGCAGTAAGGAGTCTTTGGATCTTAAGGAGGCCGTACCATCACTGAGGTGCTTCCAGCGAGAAGGAGACTTCCTCCCGAGGGGAGACGGCGTTGGTGGCCTTGGGGAGTGGAGCTTGATGTTGGACAGAGTTCACGGAAGGAAAACTTCCGATAAATCCGGCGAGACAACAGATGATCTGGGATAAGTAGTCTGTCAAAAAGTCTTTGACCCTCGAGACTCTTCAGGGAGACTGGTGGTGGTGGCGGATCACTCTGCTGGGACTGATGAGCCTCAGGTAAGTGGAGGTTGCCGGTACCAGCGGCGTGGAAGAACTACATGGATGAAGAGAATCAGATTTCTTTAAAAAGACGGCAGAAGGATGACGATGCTAATGATGAAGGTTTGTCAGTGCGATACTGACGGATGAGGTCGGCACATATATATAAACATGTAAATGCATATTTTAATCGTAGGACGAAGGATGCGGGAGAGATCAGAGCCTCTTTTGTTACGCAGGAAGAAATAAACAGAAAGCGTTTCTCGTCTTTTCTTTCTTTGAGTCATGAATATTCAGAGCAGCAGATATTCATGACTGCTAATGAATATCCTGCAGGAGAGGCACGCCGAGGGATTGGACAGCCAACAGGCGCTTTAATATAAGTTCTATTTATTTGTGTATATCATCGAAATATATCTAATATTTATAAATATTCTATGAAGGGGGTCTTATTGTACGGTGGTGCCAAAAAACACGTAAACAGAGAATCTATCACAGCACAGCAATGTGATACTTTCTAATAAGGATTTAAAATCCTTAATCCGTTCTGGTCCCTCGTTATTTTAATTCAAACACACAAAAATATGAAAACACAAGTTATATTATATACTTATATACTAGCAGTGAATTAAGGACTAAATCGGACCAACGGTTAGGAAGTGTGTCCCAAAAACTGTGTTCTTTTGAAAAGAGCTCCCCCTAGTGAGTGAAATATGAAATATTAGAGTTAGTATGATGTATTAAAGATGGATCTCCTAGAGTCGATTCATCTGAACCAAGTTTGGACTAAATCGGACCAACGGTTGAGAAATTATAGCCGAAAACAGTGAATTTGGAGATAAACTCCCCTAGTGGTGAAAACGTGGAACTGACCTTCGCCAAAATGACTCCAGTTCTTCCAAATGATACATGAAATAGTTTCTGAGTTTTACAACAGCGAGAGTTTCTTCTGAGAATCTAAAGTGACCTCATCATTAACATCGATAATCAGGGGATGTGCTTCCTGGGTAAACCTGATCCTTTCACAATAAAAGCTCCTCTGATGGACGCTCTGTTAATCCACTCGGAATCCCTCCATCCACTTCATACAATATACGATGTGGAATAAAATCCCACAGTGGCGATGAAGCTTCTTCAGCAGAGTATCGATGGCGGGCGAGGAACGGACGCATTAATCCATGAGCCGTTCGATCGGCCCCGCAAGCATTTTCATAAACATGTAAATAAACGCCGACGTTTTCTCAAGGACGTTCGGATGCGGACTCCTCGCCGCTCTCGGCAGCAAATTAATCCCTCTACGCCAAACAGAGCTGAAATCTATTTTTAGTGGTTCATTAAAACCTCTCTTACATCCCGACAACATTAGATCAGAGTAATTGGGGAGGGGTTTTTGTTTGAGTGCGAGTATGTGGGGGTGGGTGAGGCGAGGGGTCGGTGGCGGGGGTGGGGGGGGGCGGTGGCGTTCCACTTAAGAGTGAATTAGAATGTTTGCTTTTTGATCGGGTAACTCCTGTATCGCTAATGAGCGTTAGCGTGTAGCGCTAATCAGTGGCGCCGCTCTACCTGCCGATGAACACGATTACAGTGTTCAGGACGGCTGCAGTGAAGGATGCTGGGAAACTGTTGGCGAGGGTGCACAAAGCATTCGGGACAGAGGAGAGAGAAACACGCCGGTTTGCCGTTTCAACTTATTTTCATGACGGTTTTACAATAAAGACCGCCTTTACTAAGGATTTAGAAATAGTTAATGAATAGGTAATAAACACTTTATGAGTCGTTAGTTCACGTTTATAAAGCGCTTATAACACAACACTCAATTTCGTAATGTAGGGCTCACTATTTGGCAATATGAAGTTAGCAGTACAGATAAGTGGGCTCACTATTTGGCAAGCCCCAGCTCTCTGATAGCCTTTATGTCGACTGAGTTTTAGCAGCTAATCAATGATTTGTAAAGTGTTTGCAAGATGCAAATGTGTAATATGAGATATGCCAGATAGATTCATATGAACCAAGTTTGGACTAAATCGGACCGAACTTTGAGAAATGATGGCCCAAAAACTCTGATTTTTGCGATTTAGCTCCCCTAGTGTTGGAATAATGCGACTGACCTTCCACAAAATCAATCCAGTTCTTCCTCACGCTAAGATCTACGTCGATCTTAAATTTGGAAGTGATCCACGAGATTGTTCTGGAGTTATCGCGTCAACATGAAAGATCTGTGGTGGAACATAATCTGGTGGACTTTGAGGCACTTTATGATGTCAAACGGTTATTTTCATAGAAAAAAACGAGATTACGAGCGACTGGCCCGCTTCTTCCCTCATACATTCTGTTTGATAGCACCTAAGGAGGAAGAGGAGACGTTGAAGGTGAGCTCAGACTCCATCAGGGACTTTTAGAACAGGACTGCTGCTAGAAGAAAAAGGAGAATAACCGTTTTCCTCGTAGGAACCAGAAACCTTCAGAAACATGAGGAACACCTCACATAAAGAAGACTGTAAAAGGAAAGAGGAAGGAGCTGAACTGTTTCCTGTAGCGCTGCCGCCGGAGTCCTCGCCGTCTCCGCCTCCTGCCGCCGTGTTTGGGTGTCATGGCGATCGGAGGGGAGCGGCATCTGCTCGTTTTGTGAGGAGAAAGTAAACAGTCGGAGCTGGTGACCATCTGTCCGATATGAGATCTGTGGGAGAGTTGGCAGACGCCCGGAAGAAACGGAGGAGGAGGAATAAAAAGGTGTGGGGGGGAGAGAGAGAGAGAGAGAGAGGAGGGATGAATATATTCTACTGTTGGTCCAAGAAAAAGAAGACGAGCGAGGAGAGGGAGAGAGATGAGGAAGGGCAGGAGTCTAGGGGTGAGAGTAGGAACTTTAAATGTCGTATAATGACGAGTGAAGGTAGAGAACTAACTGAGAGAGACCAGGTGGAAAGGCAGCAAGGCTAGAAGCATTGGAGGAGGGTACAAACTGGAAAGGCAGCAAGGCTAGAAGCATTGGAGGAGGGTACAAACTGTTCTATCGTGGAATTGACTGGAGGAGAAATGGGAATTATTATCGCGCTCCTTTAGCGTTTTTAATTTGAGATATATATTTTCTTGTATTTCTGTTCCTACTGCGACACTAAAGTTTCTTTCTTTTCCTTCCCGGCGGAAATGTTGATAAAATAAGTCTATTAGCAAAAAATTAGCAGCTTCTATAGACGTCATGCAGGCGTCTTCATTTTGACGTCTTCTCCTCACCTCTGATTGATTGTATATCCTGAGTTAAAGAAAAACTATCGCATAAAGAGTACGCAGTAGTGAGCAAGAGTAAAAATAAAAATATTTAATCAAACATCGGACCACAGAATTATTCATGTACCTCAGAATTGCACAGTACTTGAGTAAATTGTACTTATTGAAACGCCTTTATTGGTAATTCTTAAGAATTTTCTTGGCCAATACTGATTTCTTTTCCTTTAAAGTTTAAAAATCGTAATGAGTAATGTATTTTAAGTGGTCTAATTTTTAAGGATTACAGTGGAAGTAAGAAACTGGTCAGCATTGTGTTTGTATTCTGACAAGTTGAAATTGACGCCGCGAGCTACTGCTAGTTTTAGCCGCTCTGCTAACGTTATCTTAACTTGCGATGTCCCTCGGGGGGATTAAATGTGAAGAGTGCGATTAAATTTGTTTTGCTGAACGTTTTCGGGGTTGACGAGATTCTTATTTTGTCTTCACTGGTGTTACAAATTGCGATCTTTGTGTTTTCTGGTTTACTAGTGGAAAAACAAAGATTTCCAACATTTTCCTGATTCTAATTTACAATTAAAGCCTTTTATAAACCATAACATTCAATTTACAGTAAACACAAATGATCCCGCTTCAAACAGATGATCTTGACTTTATATATTAAGTCCATTCCTGAGAGTCAGGCTTCAGTTATCAGAGTAAGTACCGGACAACGTCTCATATTAACCCTTTCACGTCCTGCTCAGCTGGTTGGTCCAGCTCATTTTGAGTCACTAGTTCTTATCGAGAAATGTCCCTGAACCCGTTTATAGTCCGATCCACTGGTGACTCAAGGGTAAGGGTCCAAGGGTGGAGCCCTGCGGGACACCACAGGAGGAGGAGGCATTAACCACGACTAAAGACAAAGTCCTGTTGAATAAGAGGGATTTATTTAGGCATACTTAACTTTCTGAAATGACTAATAAACCTAATTATTACTTATAAGAATCAAAGAAGGGCCAAATAGTTTTTCTAAAAACATGATTTAGAAAAAAAAAAAAGGTCGAACTCATCGAATTTCAACGGAATCCAAATTTTTTTTTTTTTTTACTGTTTTTCATTTTACGGTGAATTTGGAGTTGCTAAGATATTATCAATAAAAGTTTGAAGAACTCGCCAATCGGCCGGTCGCGCGCATGCGTCGCTCACAAACACCTAGCATTAGCGACCACGGCTCCTAACATTTCGCAAGTCAACCAGAAAACACAAAGATCGCAATTTATAACACCAGCAAGGACAGAATAAGGACACACTTCAAAATTTCATCCCCCCCGGGGAACATAACAAGTTAAAAACTAACGTTGGCAGAGCGGCTAAAGCTAGCAGGAGCTCAGAGCCACCGGCCCTGCAGTCACCTGACCAAAGCCAACATAGAACATATAACAGACTGAACGACGCGTCCAAAGGTTTGTTTTCACTTTGAAATGTCAAACATTTGGATTAAGGTCAAAGTTCATCTCAACAGGTCAGAAAACATACACAATGCCTTGTTACTTAGTCCTTCAAAATAAGAGTCCTTAAAATACATTACTCCTCATGATTTTTAAACTTTAAAGAAAATTGGTGCACCTCTATCAAATCAATCAATCAATCAAATCAATCTGTAGGTATTAACACCTACTTATCTCATCATTATCTAATTGTTCTTTGTCCTGGTAGAACCGACAGCTGGGTTTTTTTCTTGCTGCGGGTCGTTCTGAATGAGATCCGTCTCTGCAGCAGAACCCGGTTCTGTGTTTGCACAGCTGCTGAGAGAAAAAAAGAAAACCCTCTGCTCTCGAGCGCTCGTCTATTTTGTCTTGATAAATAAACAGAAACTGGGCGCTAAATGCAGAAACAGTATTTCTGTAACCCAAAAACAAAACAGAAATTAAAAAAAAAAAAATCACTGCTGGCCCGTTTTATTGGCTGCGGAGCTTCAGAACCAAAAGGACGGATAAGAGGAGCGATGGAAATAAAGTCCAGTGAGGTCTGTGTAGTAACCCTTCATCTTATAACGGCACTTTAGTTACTGTAGTTTTTACCAAGATGTTCACATTTGACATGAAGAACTCGGTTCTGTTTTATTCAATGTGGATTTAATTTATCCCTGAAGGGTCGCGGGATTTCATGGATTCCTGGACGCAAGTCAAAAACTCTTTGGTGGATGTTATTAAATGTTTCATGCCCACACAGACCTCAGTGTGAGGAAGAACTGGAGCAATTTTGGGAAACTTTGGTTGTATGTTAGTAGTAGGGGGATCTTCATCACCAAAAAGACGTTTTCTCAACCGTTGGTCGGATTTAGTCCAAATCTAACTTTTTTTATTTTTTTTAAATCATATTTCGCTTTAATAGTTTTTATTTAACTCACAAGGAGGAGCTTCTTTTTTTTCTTCTTAATTTTTTTATAAAAAAAAACCCCTTCACATTTAAGTTGAAGAACTCAATCGGGGGGGGGAGTTCTTGTACAATGCAGGGGATTGGGGGCTTTTCAGCGACTTACACTTGCTGTGGAGGACGACGGCGTAGGACTAGTTATCCAATCTTTCAAAGCCTGGTTCACTATATTGTTCTGTTTTGTTCTGTTTGGCAGGTGCTCACCTCCACCTGGGAGACAGGAAGTGGATTAAAGACGACTCCTCCGTATCAAAATATTGTGATCTTTCTTCCTACTTCTCTTTTTTACAGTGTAAGGCGGCGCGTGAATGTGGAGAACTGTGTTTGTTTGTGGAGAAACTCACCTCTTCTCCTCCAGGGTCCTCCTGCTGAAGAATCCCCAGGAGGCAAACACTGACATGGAGGTTCTGGGAGAGACCAAGTGACAGGAAGCGGCGGGGGTGTTTGGTAGTCGGGTGTCCATATATTCATATGTGGTAAATATGTTGCTGTGATTGTTTTCGGGTCTGACAGCGGTGGCGAGTTATCCTGAACGTCGTGTGTTTTATTTTGTATTCTGTCGGGATAACAGCAGTTTTTACCTGCTGCCATGTTCTCTCTCCCTCTCTGTCCCCCTCTGTGCTCCCTCCTCCTCCCCTGCCTGCTGCAGCACCTGAGGTGAGTTATCCACTCAGGTGGAGGAGGAGGAGGAGGAGAGGAGAGGAGGAGGAGGGCCTGGGGGCTGTTTCAAGAATAGGGCTTAGCAGAAACTCTGAGTTGGTTAAACCTCAGATGAGGGAAACTCCGGCTTTTCTTTTTCAGAAAGCCGGATAAGTTGAGCTCAGACTGAGTTACTGCAGTGACTTATTCTGTGAACCTAACCTGATCACTGGCAGGTTTAAGTCAACTAAGCCCAAGGTTGTTCCTGACTCCTCCTCTTCCTCCTGAGTCTGAAGCAGAGCCGTCAATCATTTGTCACGTTGGTAGATTGACGTGAGGAGAGGACAGAGACCCGGACAGAAGCTGCTATTATCCCGGGATTTATCTAAATGACATTAAACCCAACATCTCAAACATCTCAAACATCTCAAACATCTCAAACATCTGAAACATCTGAAACATCTCAAACATCTCAAACATCCCAGTGAAGTCTGAGTCCAAAGGGTTCTTAGGTCAAATATAAAATTCTTCTGCTGCGTTCACGTCCGCATACCGCCGCCTTCTTTTCACAATGTTAGAGAAAACATGTTAAAACTAGTGGAAACATTGACTGAGACGGCGATTCTCTCCAACGCCAGTTTTCTCTCCTTCTACGATGAGGCTGCGTCTCATTTTTAAATAAATATACTTTTGTGAGGGGATTAAAACTCACTGCTTAATCAGCCTGAAGAATGGAGACCATCGTGTCCCACCGGTTGCCATTTACACCAAATTTCTCACCGGTTGCCATGGTGACCATAAGTTGTTGCCATGGCCACAATAGCATCTCACTGGTTGCGACGGCACCAATTGGGTCTCACATTTTGCCATGGCGACCAAATTTCTCACCAGTTGCCATGGCGACTATAAAGTGTTTGCCATGGCACCAATTGGGTCTCACAGGTGTCCATAGCGACCATAGCATCTCACTGGTTGCCATGGTGAATCACAGTATCTGAGCTCCATCATGTTTATATTGTTTTAAAGTGATTTATAGTGTTTACAGTGATGTTTATAGTGTATACAGGGATGTTTATAGTATTCATAGTGATGTTTATAGTGTTTATAGTGATATTTATAGTGTTTATAGTGATGTTTATAGTGTTTACAGTATTGTTTATAGTGTTTGTATTGATGTTTATAGTGTTTATAGTGATGTTTATAGTGTTTATAGTGATGTTTATTGTATTTACAGTATTGTTTATAGTGTTTATATTGATATTTATAGTGTTTACAGTGATGTTTATAGTGTTTATAGTGATGTTTATAGTGTTTACAGTGATGTTTATAGTGTTTATAGTGATGTTTATAGTGTTTACAGTGATGTTTATAGTGTTTATACAGATGTTTATAGTGTTTATAGTGATGTTTATAATGTTTATAGTGATGTTTATAATGTTTATAGTGATGTTTATAATGTTTATAGTGTTTATAGTGTTTATAGTGTTTACACTGATGTTTATAGTGTTTATAGTGATGTTTATAATGTTTACAGTGATGTTTAAAGTGTTTACAGTGATGTTTAAAGTGTTTACAGTGATGTTTAAAGTGTTTACAGTGATGTTTATAATGTTTATAGTGATGTTTATAATGTTTATAGTGATGTTTATAATGTTTATAGTGATGTTTATAGTGTTTATAGTGTTTATAGTGTTTATATGGATGTTTATAGTGTTTACAGTGATGTTTATAGTGTTTATAGTGTTTATACAGATGTTTAAAGTGTTTACAGTGATGTTTATAATGTTTATAGTGATGTTTATAATGTTTATAGTGATGTTTATAATGTTTATAGTGATGTTTATAGTGTTTATAGTGTTTATAGTGTTTATAGTGTTTATACAGATGTTTATAGTGTTTACAGTGTTTATAGTGTTTAAACAGATGTTTATAGTGTTTACAGTGATGTTTATAGTGTTTATAGTGTTTATAGTGATGTTTATAGTGTTTACAGTGATGTTTATAGTGTTTATACAGATGTTTATAGTGTTTATAGTGATGTTTATAATGTTTATAGTGATGTTTATAGTGTTTACAGTGATGTTTAAAGTGTTTACAGTGATGTTTATAGTGTTTACAGTGATGTTTATAGTGTTTATAGTGTTTATAGTGTTTATAGTGATGTTTATAATGTTTATAGTGATGTTTATAGTGTTTATAGTGTTTATAGTGTTTATAGTGTTTATATGGATGTTTATAGTGTTTACAGTGATGTTTATAGTGTTTATAGTGTTTATACAGATGTTTAAAGTGTTTACAGTGATGTTTATAATGTTTATAGTGATGTTTATAATGTTTATAGTGATGTTTATAATGTTTATAGTGATGTTTATAGTGTTTATAGTGTTTATAGTGTTTATAGTGTTTATACAGATGTTTATAGTGTTTACAGTGTTTATAGTGTTTAAACAGATGTTTATAGTGTTTACAGTGATGTTTATAGTGTTTATAGTGTTTATAGTGATGTTTATAGTGTTTACAGTGATGTTTATAGTGTTTATACAGATGTTTATAGTGTTTATAGTGATGTTTATAATGTTTATAGTGATGTTTATAGTGTTTACAGTGATGTTTAAAGTGTTTACAGTGATGTTTATAGTGTTTACAGTGATGTTTATAGTGTTTATAGTGTTTATAGTGTTTATAGTGATGTTTATAATGTTTATAGTGATGTTTATAGTGTTTACAGTGATGTTTATAGTGTTTATAGTGTTTACAGTGATGTTTATAGTGTTTATAGTGTTTACAGTGTTTATATGGATGTTTATAGTGTTTACAGTGATGTTTATAGTGTTTATAGTGTTTACAGTGATGTTTATAGTGTTTATAGTGTTTACAGTGTTTATATGGATGTTTATAGTGTTTACAGTGATGTTTACAGTGATGTTTATAGTGTTTATAGTGTTTAAACAGATGTTTATAGTGTTTACAGTGATGTTTATAGTGTTTATAGTGTTTATACAGATGTTTATAGTGTTTATAGTGATGTTTATAGTGTTTATAGTGTTTATACAGATGTTTATAGTGTTTATAGTGATGTTTATAGTGTTTATAGTGTTTAAACAGATGTTTATAGTGTTTACAGTGATGTTTATAGTGTTTATAGTGTTTATACAGATGTTTATAGTGTTTACAGTGATGTTTATAGTGTTTATAGTGTTTATACAGATGTTTATATGCAGCTGTGTGATGAATGTTGAGAGAAGATCAGGTCAAAGTCGCATGAATTCCGATCCCAGTCTTCCGACTGAGGTTACACTGTAAAACCTCCGACACGCTCCACGTTCCTGCTGCGGTGTAAACGGAGCCGTGATGAAACGCCACCGCCGACACACAGAAGCAGATAACGACGACCTGACGCTCAAATCTGCAAAGGTCACCGTCCAACAAGAAGGAGACTTCATGGAGCCTCAACATCACTATCAGAACAAAAGTCAGAACCGCTCCCACAGCGCCGACACCACCAACAACGCCCGACTCTTTCCTTCTGCCTCAGCGGATTTCAAAGGAAAGGTTTAGGAAATGTTTCAGTTCTTGTTGAAGATGAATTATGTCACACTTTTGTCCCAGAGGAGACGGACGGGTCCAAAGACCGGTCCCAAGAAAGACCGGTCCAAAGACCGGTCCAAAGAAAGACCGGTCCAAAGAAAGACCGGTCCAAAGACCGGTCCTCCAGCGTCTCCTCAGGTGAGGAGGTGAAAGGTCATGACTGTTTTTTAGGAGGGTCAGGAATTGTTCTCTGCATTGATACCCTTCAGGACTCCATGAAGACGAGAGGGAGGGTCAGAGGAGTCAGAGCAGTAGAGGAGTCAGAGGAGACAGAGGAGACAGAAGAGTCAGAGGAGTCAGAGGAGTCAGAGGAGTCAGAAGAGTCAGAGGAAACAGAGGAGTCAGAGGAGACAGAGGAAACAGAGGAGACAGAGGAG
>JBBDHG010000196.1:52500-67500 GCA_037951165.1 Lophius americanus | reverse complement strand
TCCCACAGTGACTCAACCTAACTGTTTCTATGATGTCATCAGTCTGTTCTAGGATCAGATCCCATAGAGACTCAACCTGACTGTTTCTATGATGTCATCAGTCTGTTCTAGGATCAGATCCCATAGTGACTCAACCTGACTGTTTCTATGATGTCATCAGTCTGTTCTAGGATCAGATCCCATAGTGACTAAACCTGACTGTTTCTATGATGTCATCAGTCTGTTCTAGGATCAGATCCCATAGTGACTCTACCTGACTGTTTCTATGATGTCATCAGTCTGTTCTAGGATCAGATCCCATAGTGACTCAACCTGACTGTTTCTATGATGTCATCAGTCTGTTCTAGGATCAGATCCCATAGTGACTCAACCTGACGGTTTCTATGATGTCATCAGTCTGTTCTAGGATCAGATCCCATAGTGACTCTACCTAACTGTTTCTATGATGTCATCAGTCTGTTCTAGGATCAGATCCCACAGTGAGTCAACCTAACTGTTTCTATGATGTCATCAGTCTGTTCTAGGATCAGATCCCATAGAGACTCAACCTAACTGTTTCTATGATGTCATCAGTCTGTTCTAGGATCAGATCCCACAGTGACTCAACCTAACTGTTTCTATGATGTCATCAGTCTGTTCTAGGATCAGATCCCAGAGTGACTCAACCTAACTGTTTCTATGATGTCATCAGTCTGTTCTAGGATCAGATCCCATAGAGACTCAACCTGACGGTTTCTATGATGTCATCAGTCTGTTCTAGGATCAGATCCCATAGTGACTCTACCTAACTGTTTCTATGATGTCATCAGTCTGTTCTAGGATCAGATCCCACAGTGAGTCAACCTAACTGTTTCTATGATGTCATCAGTCTGTTCTAGGATCAGATCCCATAGAGACTCAACCTAACTGTTTCTATGATGTCATCAGTCTGTTCTAGGATCAGATCCCACAGTGACTCAACCTAACTGTTTCTATGATGTCATCAGTCTGTTCTAGGATCAGATCCCAGAGTGACTCAACCTAACTGTTTCTATGATGTCATCAGTCTGTTCTAGGATCAGATCCCATAGAGACTCAACCTAACGGTTTCTATGACGTCATCAGTCTGTTCTAGGATCAGATCCCACAGTGACTCAACCTAAGTGTTTCTATGATGTCATCAGTCTGTTCTAGGATCAGATCCCACAGTGACTCTAACTAACTGTTTCTATGATGTCATCAGTCTGTTCTAGGATCAGATCCCACCAGACAGATCTCCTGGAGTCGATTCTTAGGAGATAAATTTAGACACGACTGTTCTGATGGTTAGAAGTTACGGACCAGAACCTGTGATTTAGACTAAAAACTCCCCCTAGTGAGTCAAACATGAACTGTTATAGTTGAATAATAAAAACACGAGTTAGAGGCCCATGAGGTCCATATGAGTTAAACTTGGACGAAGAACTCAGTTGGAAACTTTGTTTGTAGAAAAGAGGAAAAGGCTCCCTCTAGTGGTTTGAATATCAATAATTAGAGTCAATTATTAGAAACACAAGATAAATCTTCTTGAGTCCATTTATACGCACCAAAGTGACTAAATTGGACCGGATGAAGCGCCCCCTACTGTTGAAGATATGCCAACAATCTGCCCCCAAATCAATCCAGTTCTTCCTCACACTAAATTCTATGTGGAAAATGATCCATGAGATATTTTTGAGCTATCGCGCCAACATGAAGGATCGTCTGCGGCGGCCGTAGCTCTGATGACGATTTCCGAACTTTTCCCGACTTTTAGGGGAACTTATTGGATTTATTTCTTAAACTGGACCTTCAACTATCCTCGCTGTTATTTGCAGGCGGTCCGGTCGTATCTTTGCCGGCGCTGCAGCCTTCCACCGCCGAGACATGAGGAATGGAGATGTTCCATCTCGCCTTCCGAATAATTGTCCTGTCAAGTTGTGGAGCAGACGATTAATGTCGTCGCCGCCGTCCAGCGCTCTGTGAGTTCAGTTCGGTTCCTGCCCGGCGGCCCGGATGTTCTGTTGCAAGTGACACCAAAAGATTAATTGAAATCCAATTTGAGCAGTCGGAGAGTCCAGATAGAGAAGTCTGTAGAGCTGGAACAGGAAGAAGACGAGAGACGAGACCAGAGACGTAAAACGACGTCGACATGCCGAGAGGGAGTTGGGCTGACGGGAACACTGTAAAAAGAGAATCTCAAAAAAATGACGTCCACCGCTGACACACGATTAAATCAAGTATTTATAACTTAAATAAAGATGTTAAAGGCTGAAGAAGCAGATGTTTAAATTTAGTTGACTAATTGGAACAAATTTCATTAAGTTCATCGGAAAAAAAAAATTAAATTTTTTTTTTTTTTTTACAGTGAATGATCCAAAAAGAATATAAAATTGAAATCTTTAAAATCCTGTATCCAAATCAAGTTCCTCCAATTCCTCCAACTTAAATTTCAGACTTCATAATACTTCATTTAATTGTATATATAAAAACATTTACGTGTGTTTTTATAGTGTGCTGATGGGGTGGGGCCAGGTTCTCGCCTGTTTACGAGCGACAGGATGGAAATCAAAATTTGAAAACGGTAACCGGTTGAAATAAACCAACTTGTAAATCTTTGTACCATATTCTAAAAATGTTTTTTTTTAATCTTCTTTAATAAGAAATTCAATCATTGAAATTCCGATGATGGTTCAACAGCGACGTCAACAGGGCGGCGAGGTGAAAGGCAGTTGGTGTGAAGTGGAGAGCAGAGGAGGACAGACTTCACCTCCTCCTCTGGAGGCGGGATCTACTAGATCACTTTAATGGATTTGAATTCGTTTTTTTTTCATGCTGACCTGCTATTGGCCAAAAAACAGGAAGTGATGCTCCTCTGAATTTCCACATTTCCTCTTCAGTTCTCCACCACTGTGAGGCGCTAGAGTGAGACGTACTGGTGATGAAGGAGAGATTTATTCATCAGCAGCTGCTTTGAATTTGCTCAGCTTTAGCAGTTAGCTCGTTAGCTTAGCTTTTAGCTAGAAGCCCTGAAGAGCTCACCAGCGAGGTTGAACACAGAGTCGGACAGAGCGGTGAGAGAGCGGTGAGAGGATGGAGAAGAACATTCCATTCTTTTTTGACAAATACTGCTTCCAGGGCTTTTTCTTTATTCTTGTTTTGTTCAGAGGCTCCCTCCATCCTCGCCGCTCTCATCGTGACCTGGACCTCATCTTGAAACTCCGAGTGATGTTAATTAGAATTGGACAAACTCTTTTCTTCTCCACTAAAGCTTCAAAGTAAAGAGTTCCACGAAGTCTGTTTGACTTCAGGTGGATGCGATGACCTTTCACCTTTACCCAGACCTTCAGTTTGCTGTTTGTTTTGTTTCTCAGCTGGAATACAAAAAACGGCAAAGCTAAACCGCCCCGTCTTTTGGTCAGAAGCGGCGCCGATAACCTTCGACCTCTCAGGCTCTCGCCATCCAGCCGGGATTCTGTAATTAGAGCACCGGGGGCCGGTTTGAGGAGGCGGGAGCGCCGAGGTGACGGGTCCGTCAGGCTGGGGCTCGGCGCTGGAGTGTGGAGGTGTGGATGTGTTTAAGAGCGTCACACCGGGGAGAAGAAGAAGCTCGTTCAGCTCCTCACGTCTCCTCGCCGGCCCTCCCGGTGTTACATCAAATATTCATCTCATGCATGTTTGCTTTTCTGGAGCGATAAAAGTAGATCCTCCGTCATCGGAGGAAAACAAAAGCCGTTCCTCCGCCTCCGGTCGCAGATCAAAGCCCGACTTCATCCAGCGTTTGCGTCCCGGTGGTTCTTCCACTAAACACACCGCTGTCATCTCCATCTTTTCTCAAACGCCTCTTCATCACAGGAGGATGGTCTCCGTGAGGAGCAGCACCGAGATCTGGTTCATCCGGGATAAAGTCAAATACTCTTCATTAAAAGGACTTGGAAACATGCTGCGTCTAGTATTTAACCAAATCTATTTAAACATGAATGAGTATTTATTCACGTCAACATGCGGGGAATAATTGTTTACTCCTCTTATTGAGTGTGAAAACGCTCGGAAGTATTTGTTCAGATTCTTGGATTTATGAATTTGTGTCTAATTAGTGGTTGTCGTAGATTTAGCTCCCCCAAGTGGTGAAAATATACCAACAGCATTTTAGTACAAAAGAGAACGATCTCCTCGAGTCGATTCATCGCAACCAAATTTGGACTAAATCGGAAAATCGGAAATGGTTGAGAAATTATGTCGGGAAAACTTTTGGATGTGAAGCTCCCCCTGGTGTCAAGACGATAAAACCAACCTTTCCCAAAGTCAATCCAGTTCTCCCTCACACTGAGGACTTTGTGAGTATAAAGTTTGAAAATGATTCAAAAGAAAGTTTTTGAGCCGTGTCTGGTGTTTTTCATTCAAAATAAATCTCCCCCTAGTGAGTAAAATATGAACGGTTAGAGTGAAATATGATAAATATTAGATGGACCTCCTCAAGACGATTCCGATCTGACCCCAGAGCAGACTGCTGACTTCATAGAAATAGTTAAGTCACTATTGACTGTTGGAGATTATTAATGAGTTCAATCGGGGGATTGATGGTGCAATGCAGGGGACTGGGGGCTATTAGCGGATATACTTTAGCTCTCAGTGACGACAGCGTAGGACTAGTCCTGTCTAGAATAGTTATTGTGTGCAAATTCTTTATTTTCAGAATATTATTTTTATCATAATTTTTATATGCTTGAATCAATTTCCGTATTTTTCACACTTTTCAGCGACTATAGTTTCGTCTAAAAATCTGCGTTATATTCAAATACAAAAAGCCTAAAAAACATCAAAGGGCTCATTTTCCCTTCACTGTTTTTAAAGTTTACTATTCCTATTGAATGTTTCCAAAAAACAAAACCGAATCGAGACTTTTTTTTCCATATGACTCATACTTTCTGTATCGTCTGCTGCTACTTCCTTAAGAGTCAATAACAGACTTTCTCCTCCTCCTCTTTTTTTTTTTTTTTTCCTATTTTCCGAGGCTTTTTCTAAGATATAAACTTCATAAAAGCCTAAAACGTGCCGCAAAGAATCAGCAAGAAGCAAGAGCGGCGTTCCCTCCAAAAACAATCCCTGATCATGATTTCCTGATTTCTTTTCTCATCCGCCCACGTTCACGCGGAACATCAGAACATCAGGACATCAGAGCATCAGAACATCAGGACATCAGAACATCAGAACATCAGAACATCAGAACATCAGGACATCAGAGCATCAGAACATCAGAGCATCAGAACATCAGGACATCAGAACATCAGAACATCAGAACATCAGAACATCAGAACATCAGAACATCAGAGCATCAGAACATCAGAACATCAGAACCGTTAATGGGTTAAAACGACTACTTATTTTTCTATTTTTTAACTATTTTTCTTCCTCTTCATTTATTGACCCCTGCAGTTTCTCTGACAGGAAGTTTCCCAAGACTTCCTCAGGATGCCACCATTCCTACAAACATCGGCTGCTGCGCCCAAAAGACCCCAAGGTTCAAGTCAGACCTTCCTGAGGATGGGAATGACTTCCTGTCGGGAGGAGGGTGTGTGTACGTGTGTGTGCGTGCGTGTGTGTGCGTGTGTGTGCGTGTGTGTGTGTGTGTGTGTGTGTGTGTGTGTGTGTGTGTGTGTGCGTGTGCGTGTGCGTGTGCGCGTGTGTGTGTGTGTGTGTGTGTGTGTGTGTGCGTGTGTGTGTGTGTGTGTGTGTGTGTGTGTGTGTGTGGGTCTCTGCCTTTGTCTCGTACTATTCCAGCGGGAGGTTCTGAGATTAGGAGACCAAAATCCTGTTTGAGTCCCTGCTATTCTGTGGATGCCTAAACTCCTTTCCTTATCTGACATCCTCATCGTCGCTCAGCTTCCTCTTATCCTGCCGGGATGCATCATCATCATCATCATCATCATCATCATCATCATCAGCAGCAGCATCAGCAGCTTTTCCTTTCACGTTTTGGACAAAACCAAGAAGATAAAATACTAAAATCTCTCTGGAAGCAGGTTTATGCTCCAACATGGAGCCACTGATGTTCCCTCTACAAAACTCCACTTTGACTCACCACCTTCATAATTCTGGTTCCTTGTAGCTGCAGCAGAGTCACTCCTGAAGCGGCGGAAACGGGCTTTTTTGGTGGGGGGCTGGACTCCGCCTTAAACCCACATCGCTGTCACATGTTACATACGTCGTTGTTTGATTCCAGCTCCTACTGACACTGTAAAACATCTGCGATGTGAAGCCGAAGCTCAAGACCCCAGTGCCCTCAACATGTTAGAAAAATGGCGCCGGCAACCCGTTGTGGCCGGTGCCGGTTGTGGATAAAGATTTGTTTAAAAACTCAGAGGCAGGAAGACGTTTGTCTCCTAGCAACGTGTTAAGAAGAGGGAAATGGACCTTCCTGTGTGCCGAAACCTCTAAACCAGGAAGTACCAGCTTATCTGGACTTGTAGGTGGCTAGGACTTGTGTATGGACTCGTAGGATGTAAGGATGATGTATATAGGCGCGTACGTGGCTAGGACTCGTATCTAGACTTTTTGATGGCAAGGACAGTTTGGCCAGTAAGGCTGGTTCATATAACAGAGGGAATTGTGGGTAGACTAGCTACATTTGACTGTATAGAGTGTTAGCTTGATAGCTAGCACCTGACTAAAATATCTGACCCACTGACCGGTGGGTCAGTCAGTATTATCCTGTTCAACCTGTCACTGGTAACTATGGTCTGTCACTGGTAACTATGGTCTGTCACTGGTAACTATGGTCTGTCACTGGTAACTATGGTCTGTCACTGGTAACTACGGTCTGTCACTGGTAACTACGGTCTGTCCTTGGTAACTATGGTCTGTCACTGGTAACTATGGTCTGTCACTGGTAACTATGGTCTGTCACTGGTAACTACGGTCTGTCACTGGTAACTACGGTCTGTCCTTGGTAACTATGGTCTGTCACTGGTAACTATGGTCTGTCACCGGTAACTACGCTCTGTCACAGGTAACTATGGTCTGTCACTGGTAACTATGGTCTGTCCCTGGTAACTATGGTCTGTCACTGGTAACTACGGTCTGTCACTGGTAACTATGGTCTGTCACTGGTAACTATGGTCTGTCACTGGTAACTACGGTCTGTCCCTGGTAACTATGGTCTGTCACTGGTAACTATGGTCTGTCACCGGTAACTACGCTCTGTCACTGGTAACTATGGTCTGTCACTGGTAACTATGGTCTGTCCCTGGTAACTATGGTCTGTCACTGGTAACTATGGTCTGTCCCTGGTAACTATGGTCTGTCACTGGTAACTACGGTCTGTCACTGGTAACTACGGTCTGTCACTGGTAACTATGGCCTGTCACTGGTAACTATGGTCTGTCACTGGTAACCATGGTCTGTCACTGGTAACTATGGTCTGTCACTGGTAACTATGGTCTGTCCCTGGTAACTATGGTCTGTCACTGGTAACTATGGTCTGTCACTGGTAACTATGGTCTGTCACTGGTAACTATGGTCTGTCCCTGGTAACTATGGTCTGTCAATGGTAACTATGGTCTGTCAATGGTAACTATGGTCTGTCACTGGTAACTATGGTCTGTCACTGGTAACTATGGTCTGTCAATGGTAACTATGGTCTGTCACTGGTAACTATGGTCTGTCACTGGTAACTATGGTCTGTCACCGGTAACTATGGTCTGTCACTGGTAACTATGGTCTGTCCCTGGTAACTATGGTCTGTCACTGTCGTTGTGTTGAGACTTCTTGACCTGGCGACTTGTTCAGGGCGTCACCACGGTCCACCCTGGGTCGGATGGACTCCAGCAGAACTTTAACTCTTCACAGGAGGAGCAGTGACAGAATGTTTATGTGTGAATAAATTAGTCATGTAAATATAAACATTTTACTTTTCAATCTTATTCTCTGGATTCTTGTTTCCTGTTTTTGCTTGGGGATCATGTGGAACCTCTTCTCTGTCGTTTTTATCATACTGCTGTCAAACTAAACCCACCGCTCAGACACAACGACATGTGTTTGAGGAGGAAAACAACAACTCCCCCCTCAGAAGGAAGAAGGAGGCGTATTTTTAAATGAGACGGGTCACGAGGGTCAGGAGCAAAAAACAGCCAGTGAATAAACAACAAGTCAGAAAGAAATACAATCCCCACACACACACACACACACACACACACACACACACACACGCACGCACGCACACACACACACACACACACACACACACACACACACACACACACACACACACACACACACACACACAAACACACACTCACACACACACACACACACACACACACACACACACACACTCACTCACAGACACACACACACACAGACACACACACACACACTCACACACACACACACACAGACACACTCACACACACGCGCACACACACACGCACGCACACACACACACACACACACACACACACACACACACACACACACACACACACACACACACACAAACACACACTCACACACATACACACACACACACAAACACACACTCACACACACACACACACACACACACACACACACACACACATACACACACACACACACACACAGACACACACACACACACACACACACACACACACACATACACACACACACACACACACACACACACACACACACACACACACACACACACACACACACACAAAATGTAACTCTGTTCCAGATCCATCCGAGTATTGCAGGGCTTCGAGCTAACTGCTAAGCTAATACGCTAACTGCTAAAGCGGAACAAATGAAATGTATTTGGTAAAAGCCTGAATAAAATCCATTTTTCTACATCTGGTTTAGACGCAGTCGTCATGTGACACGCTTCATGTCCTCAAAACGGTTCTGGTTCTTGCGTCCTAAAGGAGAAACTCCTGCCACCTCCTGCCTCCTCCTGCCTCCACCTGCCTCCTCCTGCCTTCACCTGCCTCCTCCTGCCTCCACCTGCCTCCACCTGCCTCCTCCTACCTCCACCTGCCTCCACCTGCCTCCTCCTGCCTCCTCCTGCCTCCTCCTGCCTCCTCCTGCCTTCTCCTGCCTCCACCTGCCTTCTCCTGCCTTCTCCTGCCTCCACCTGCCTCCACCTGCCTCCACCTGCCTCCACCTGCCTCCTCCTGCCTTCACCTGCCTCCACCTGCCTCCTCCTGCCTCCACCTGCCTCCTCCTGCCTCCTCCTGCCTCCACCTGCCTCCTCCTACCTCCACCTGCCTCCACCTGCCTCCTCCTGCCTTCACCTGCCTCCACCTGCCTCCACCTACCTCCTCCTACCTCCACCTGCCTCCACCTGCCTCCTCCTGCCTCCTCCTGTAAAAGAAAGAAAGAAAAATCACATTTTTATGTCACCTCCTGTATTTGTAGAAAAATCAGAAGCTTCTACTAATTGCAGCAAGTGTCAAGAATTCTCAAGGACACGCCTCCTCCGTGATGTAACGGCTCACCAGAGAGACGCCGCGCCTCAGAACAACCGAACGCAAGAAGCGTCACGAAGACATTCCAAAAAAAGCTCCGTTTGGATCTGACCCGTTTCCTCCCAGCAACTCTCTCTCTCTTTTTTTTGGGTGGGGGGGGGGGAGATGGCATTGACTTGCTAAATTCCTATTCACGATATGTAAATCCTCCCACAATGGCTGCGCTGGCACGCCGTTTGCGGTACGGTAAGCCGGCTGGAACGGCGTGCTGGAGCCCAGAGCGCCGCTCCCTTCAGGTTTCACGGCGCCGTAGCTCGACGCCGGGGAGGCCGGATGAATTATAGATGTGTGTTACTTCACCCCAACGCGTGAATAATTCAGGGCGGGGCAGGGAGGTGGTGCAGAGAACAGAGACGCGTGATGGCCGACATCTAAAAATACAGCCTCGCACGGACCGGAGGAAGGCGTCGGGCCTCGACCCCGACACAGACGTCATGTCGAGGGACGGGAGACGCCTCCACCCCGACCGCAGGGGGATTACCCCCCCACCCCGGAAAAAGCCCCAATCCCCTGTGTTGTACCTACTACTGTTTCTTTTGGATCTTTCCCTTTTAGGGCGTCGACACGGCGAATCGTCTCGTTCCGCATAAATTGATTTGGCAAAAGTGTTTTTTTTTCACGTGGGATACCGTTCCTGACACGACCCTCCCATTTATCCCAGCTCTGGATCAGAGCCAGATGTGGTTTGGTGGGCTGGTAGCACTTAGGACCTTGCCTAAGGGTCCACACTTCCTGCCACGCCTTCTCTTGACTGGGATTTGAACCCCAGTCTTCTGGACCAACGTCAGTGTGAAACCCACTGAACCATCCAGCTCCAAAGAGTCCATACGAACCCAACCCAACTGGTTCTATGAAGTCATCAGTCTGTTCTAGGATCAGATCCCATAGAGACTCAACCTAACTGGTTCTATGAAGTCATCAGTCTGTTCTAGGATCAGATCCCATAGAGACTCAACCTAACTGTTTCTATGATGTCATCAGTCTGTTCTAGGATCAGATCCCATAGTGACTCAACCTAACTGTTTCTATGATGTCATCAGTCTGTTCTAGGATCAGATCCCATAGTGACTCAATGATGAAGATAAAGACAGTTTAACTAGTTTTTCTGAGTTCAGGATTCATAGGAGATAAATTTAGACACGACTGGACTGATGGTCTGGACGGGTTGGACCAGAACCCATGTTTTCCACATAAGCTGTAAGTGAGTGAAATGTTAAAAACTTATTAGAGTAAAATATGATGTATAAAAGATAAACAGATCTTTTGGACTGATTTACAGTAGATGGACGTAATCGGACCAACTTAAGGCTAAAACACCTAAAATAACAGATAGAAGTGACATTCTAACATTACCTGGTTATTAAATCATAAAGTTACAGCTTACATGCTAACATGCTATTATAGCTTAGCCTAAGGCTAAAATAATACCTAAAATAACAGATAAAAGTGATATTTTAACATTACCTGGTTATTAAATCATAAAGTTACAGCTTACAAGCTAACATGCTATGTTAGCTTAGCCTAAGGCTAAAATACCTAAAATAACAGATAAAAGTGATATTTTAACATTATTTGGTAATTAAATCATAAAGTTACAGCTTACATGCTAACATGCTATGTTAGCTTAGCCTAAGGCTAAAACACCTAAAATAACAGATAGAAGTGACATTTTAACATTATCTGGTTATTAAATCATGATGGTACAGTTTCCATGCTAACATGCTATGTGAGTTTAGCCTAGGGCTAACAAAGTTTCTGACTGGTACTCAGAGGGAAACTTTGTTTTTGTCTGAAATGGTCACCATACCGAGGAAACGAGTTAAATACCCGGTTGACATTTGACGAGTCTTTCTTCATAACAGAAGCGACGTCTTTGTAAAGTGATGGAAATATTTAAAACGCATAAAATGAGTAAATGATTGAAGTGACATTTTAATATTATTTGGTTGGAGGAGTGCCAGCGCTGGGATGTTAACCTTGGCTGTGACTCGCTGGCTGTCTTCTGAGCGGAGGTGGTGTAGAGACTCATCCATCTCCTGTCAGCAATGACAGCAAAAGAAAAAAAACCCAAACTCATTTCCATAAGAGAAATTCATCCTTCAAACCTGTCGGCACATTTATCAACACTTCTCTACTTTCATGTCCTCCCGCCGTCCTCGTCTCACCCTTCCTTCCTGTTTCCTCTCTCTCTTCCATTCGTTTGATCTTTTCTATTTCTTTTTTATCTCCATTTGTTTTGTTTTCTTCCCACTTCCTTAATCGTGCTTTGATTCTTCCTTTCCTTTGAACTTTTCCCGCTCATTTCTTTCTATTTGATGTTATTTTCCATCAGAAATTCTCAGAATAATTACAACATTTTACTAAAGTCATTATATTCAGGAGAAAATGATCATTCATTTCCTGTTACGGGAGAAAAGTAATCAGTCAAATGATTTTATTGTGAAACATTTAGGAGTTGATTTTTCTCTCCCTAAGGTGTCATTTTAACACTTTATGATTTAAATGATCTTCAGGTTTACAATAATTATAATAAGTATTATTGTAATTATGATTATATTCATGAAAAGTTAGGGATTTTATGGAATCGTCGTCAACGCAGATTGTTTGTTTTAAGGCCATAACTCAAAAACTCTGTCATGGATCATTTTTAAGTTTTATACCCACATAAACCTTAGTGTGAGGAAGAACTGGATTGATTTTGGTAAAGGTTGATTGTATATTTCTGACACTAGGGGGATTTTTATCTCCAAAAGTTTTTAGCCAATTGTTTTCTCAACCGTTGGACTTAAATTTGTTCTATTTTGTCATAATTATTCATATTTCCACCAATAAAGTTTTGAAGTTGTTGTAAAAAACACAGTTTTTCCACATCGCCGATGATTTCCCACCTGAATCTTCACAAGGAGAACTATCTTTTACCTAAACTTTTTCATTCTGATATTAAATATATATTTTTTAAACATGAACATGATTTAGTATTTCATCATTTTATTGATAGTATTTATTAGATCTTTTAATATTTACTTGTTTTTATTACGTTATTTTGATCTAGATATTTTGTTATATTTAAATTCACTTTATTTTGTTGGATTAAAGCATTTAAATATTTTTTTTTAATTTATATTATTTTATATTTTAATATTTGAAAAGTCCTTTTTTAAACATTGTTTTTTAAATATTTATTGATAATATTTTTATATTTGAATAGTCCTTTTTGAAAATATTTTTTTTTTAGTCGTATTAGTATTCTAATTGTTGTAAACATTACGTCACATTTTATTGTCTTTTCTCTGTCTGTAAATTCATCTCAGTATTTTTATTGTATTTTATTTCATTTTATTTTTTCTCTTCGCCTTTCTCTTAATCTAGTCGAGATTTGAACCCGTGTCATGATGTCATGATGTCATGATGTCATTGTGCCATGATGTCATCGTGTCATGATGTCATGATGACATGATGATGTCATGCCATGCGCCTCAGCCTGAACGGCGCTGGAGCCAAACGGAACCTTTTTCTCCGTGATCTCCTGGTCCTCCTCGCCTCGACTGATTGACAGGTGGTCTGAAGGTCACCTGATGATAAATACGCCGACGGAGGAAACGGCGTCTCTTCCTGTAATGATCATCATTCTCTCTTATCTCCACCGCCGCCGGTTCTGTCCCAGCAGGTTCTTCTGGATCCTCCTGAAGGACGTGTCCAGCTTCTCCTCATCCACGCCGTGAAGGTGGAAAAAACAACGTTTCTAGTTTCAGAGAATCTGGACAGAGTCTGTTAAAAGAAATTTACATAATAGAGATTAGAAAGATTCGATTTACGTAGTTAAATATTTCTATGATGTCATCAGTCTGTTCTAGGATCAGATCCCATAGAGACTCAACCTAACTGTTTCTATGATGTCATCAGTCTGTTCTAGGATCAGATCCCATAGTGACTCTACATAACTGTATCTATGATGTCATCAGTCTGTTCTAGGATCAGATCCCACAGTGACTCAACCTAACTGTTTCTATGATGTCATCAGTCTGTTCTAGGATCAGATCCCATAGAGACTCAACCTAACTGTTTCTATGATGTCATCAGTCTGTTCTAGGATCAGATCCCACAGTGACTCAACCTCACTGTTTCTATGATGTCATCAGTCTGTTCTAGGATCAGATCCCATAGTGACTCAACCTAACTGTTTCTATGATGTCATCAGTCTGTTCTAGGATCAGATCCCACGGTGACTCAATGATGAAGATAAATACAGTTAAACTAGTTTTTCTGAGTTCAGGAATAAAACCGGACAGATTTATAAAAAGTAAAATAAATAAAAAGGACCAAATTGCAAACAGGTCAAAAGGTCATGTTTGATTAAAAACCAAGATCTACAGAAACATGAGATATTCTGATGAAATAAAACAAACACAAGTTGGACTAGTGTGTGAGAGTGTGTGTGTGTGTGTGAGAGAATGTGTGTGTGAGAGATTGTGTGTGTGTGAGAGAGTGTGTGTGTGAGAGACTGTGTGTGTGAGAGACTGTGGTAGGGTGTATGTGTGTGTGTGTATGAGAGAGTGTGTGCGTGTGTATGTGTGTGTGTGAGAGAGTGTGTGTGTGAGAGAGTGTGTGTGTGAGAGAGTGTGTGTGTGTGAGAGAGTGTGTGTGTGAGAGACTGTGTGTGTGAGAGACTGTGGTAGGGTGTATGTGTGTGTGTGTATGAGAGAGTGTGTGTGTGTGTGTGTGTGTATGTGTGTGTGTGACAGAGTGTGTAGTCGTGGGGGTTGTAGTGTCAGCTCGCCGCTCTGGATTTATTTGAGGGGTTTTCTCACTCATGTTCTCCACATGTCACTCTCCACTGTAAAAGTAAGAACACACACACACACACACACACACACACACACACACACACACACACACACACACACACACACACACTGACTCAGTGCGGCGCCACACGTCACACTGTCTTTACAGGAAGTCATTAGTGAGTTTCCATCACACGTTCTTATCGGGCGAGAATCCTCCCATCTGCTCTCTCTCTCTCTCTCTCTCTCTACCCCTCTCTCTCTCTCTACCCCTCTCTCTCTCTCTCTCGCTCTCTCTCTCTCTCTCTCTCGCTCTCTCTCTCTCTCTCTCTCTCTCCTGCTCGCCCTCATTACCGGGGGCTTGCTTGATAACAGACTCCGAATTCTGTCTCTGAGACTCCATGAATTATTCAGTAATTAAGCGCTGGTGCTGTTGGGTTTGTTCTGGAGGTCTGGCTGCCACCTCCTCCTTCTCCACCTCCTCCTTCTCCACCTCCACCTCCTCCTTCTCCACCTCCTCCTTCTCCATGGCTCCTCTTTATGGCCCCGAACTTCAGGAGATAGAGCTCCATCTAGTGTCAGAAATATACAACAAACCTTTACCAAAATCAGTCCAGTCCTTCCTCACAATAACATCTATGTGGGTATCAAATCTGAGAATGATACATGAAATAGTTTTTGAGTTATTGCGGTGGCAGCGATGATGGTTG
>JBBDHG010000196.1:27500-32500 GCA_037951165.1 Lophius americanus | reverse complement strand
AGGAAAACCAGAGACCGTCGCCACTCCGGTTGTTCCGTTCCTCGCGGCGGCTCAATTAGCTCGCCGCAGCAGGCTGAGAGCGAGGCTGCTACACGCCGAGCATCTAAATGCAGGAAACGGAGGCTTCAGAAGTTTCAAACGGCGAGAACGAGAACGAGAGCGAACCGGCGAGGCACCGGGGAAACGGAGAGATGGGCGATAATGCTGAGTCATATTGTACCGAGTCGTTCTGACCCAGTTCTCACTCACATCCTATTTGCCATCGCAATTTATTCATTCGACACGGCGCTGGTTCTTTCTCCGAGACGCCGCTCTCAATAATGCATGTCGACCTAAAGTGGAATTTAGAAAGCGGCGCCGGTGAGGCTGAGAAATATTGAAAACATCTATTTCTGTATTTTTCTGCCCTCTTCTCTCATTTTTAATAACAGCATAGAACATTGTGTCGCTCCGGGGAGATAGGCTGGTCGTACGACATCGTACAGACTTACAGCGCAGACGGAGGTCCGCTACCGCCGGCAGAACGCGGAACCGGAAACTGGAACGGAGTCTATGGACCACGCTGACAAAGAAAGTAAAAAAAACAAAACGCTGCATTGTTTCAAATAATCCATTGTTGTACGTTTTTCAACTGTTGACATGTTTGAATTGCGATATTGTATCGATCTCCACAGTCAAGACAGAAAGCCTGATGTAGTTACGGACCTGGACCTGGATTTTTTATATTAAAGTATGTCCATTACTGAATGGACCTTCTACCACCTAAAAAATATTTCAAGAACCAGAAGAAGTGATCGGAGAAAAAAAAAACTTCCGCCAATGCAAAACCGTATCTTAGGTTTAGAAAACATTCCTGCAAATTCCTCCATTAATGTCTGAGTTGTTGCCAACCCCTAAACCTACTGACGACTCCAACAAACTCTCTGACTATCTCTCAGATAATCTGTAGCCGCTCGTTTCCTGCGCTTTCCACTTCAGTGTCTCTGTACAGCCCACTGAACCGTCGGCGCCGTCACACATAAGCGTTTGGACGGCTTCATCCTCGCCGGGTTCACGGGCGGGTCAGGAAGCTCTCAGAACCGTGTGACTTCAAGGATTCAGACACTTCTGGTACGACGTGATCGGACCTCTCATCTCTCATCTGCACAACCCGACAAAAAAAAAAAATGGCTGCTGAACTCACTGATGAAAGTGTGTGAAAAATGTCGTAGTCATGAATTTTTCAGATGGAAAACTTTGAAGGAGCTTTTATCTTTCTGGACCTCAAAGGTTCCGCTGACAGAGAGCCGAGCGTCTGCTCCAGCCGTGACCTTCACCAGAACCAGAGGTCAGGTAGATCAGGGTCAGCACGCATGTTTCTAGAGTCTCTAAACCACTTCAGCACCACAACAGTGTCTCTTAAAAATCCCACTTTAATAAACTATTAGTGAAGTTTAAACCCACCAGAACCGGAGCCTCAATCTCAGAACCAGGAGGCATCAGGAAGTTCTTCTCTTCAGGAGTCTGAGGAGGCGGTTCGGTCGGAGGCTGAGTTTGTGGGCCGTGACGCGGTTAAGAGGAGCGATCCGGTTCTGTGGAAACATGATTTCAAGAAAGTGAGAAAAGCCTCGTTTTCTTTTTTAAGGAATTGATCTTATTATTTTGGTCCAAAAATAATCTTTTCAAGCATGTTTCCATTAAAGTAATGATATATTGTCATATTGAGCCGGTTTGGACCTGGAACATCCCAGCAGAGGAACAGGATGTCCTTCCTTATTTTAGGAAGGACAAATATTCTGTCTTGTCTGTAATTATTAATCATGTATGAAGGTTTGGATTCTTAAAACCAACCAACCGAAGGACCAAAACACCAGAACCAAACTTTTAACCACCATCAACAGACTGACTTCACTCAGTTGTCGCCATGGTAACGTGAAAAAAACGCTCACAACGTCACACACGAAAGTTATCAAAATGTCTAGTTAAAGTTTTCAGCAGGTGTGGCTTTTGCAAATCCATATTATTAATGTGTTGTGTTTTGGGTTTTTGTGTAACGTTTTTCTTTTTCTGTTGTGCTGGGGCTTTTGCGTACTGCTTTTTGAATGTGTTATGTTGTGGCTTTTGCGCATCGTTCTTCTTAATGTGCTGTGTTGTGGCTTTTGCTTATTGTTTTTCGTAAAGTGTTGTGTTAGGGCTTTTGCGTGACGTTCTTCTTTTTTTGTTGTGTTGGGGCTTTTGCGTATCGCTTTTGTTTAATGTGTTGTGGCTTTTGCGGATCGTTCTTCTTCCTGTGTTGTGGCTTTTTCTTATTGTTTTTTTCGTAATGTGTTGTGTTGAGGCTTTTGCAGGCTTTTATTTCTTAATGTGTTGTGTTGAGGCTTTTGCAGGCTTTTATTTCTCAATGTGTTGTCTTGAGGCTTTTGCGGATTGTTTTTCTTGATGTGTTGTGTCGTGGCTTTTACGGAACATTTTTCTTTTTCTGTTGTGCTGGGCCTTTTGCGTATTGCTTTTTTTCAATGTGTCGTGTTGTGGCTTTTACGTACAATGTTTTTTAATGTGTTGTCTTGAGGCTTTTGCGGATTGTTTTTCTTAATGTGTTGTGTCGTGGCTTTTACGGAACATTTGTCTTTTTCTGTTGTGCTGGGCCTTTTGCGTATTGCTTTTTTTCAATGTGTTGTGTTGTGGCCATTTCTTATTGTTTTTCTTGATGTGTTGTGTTGTGGCTTTTGCGGATTGTTTTTTCTCGATGTGTGTTGACACGGATGAGGATGTTTTCTTTATTTTCAGCGCGCATGTTGTCAAAGTGGTGGTGCGTTTGCTGCTGTCGGACAGCGTCGTTCTGGTCCGTCTGAAGACCAGCTGAAGGGTAAACTCTGGATCGGGGGAAGATCTGAATCCCTGCATCCTTTACTTTAACCTCCAGTTAGTTATTCCGTACGGCTTTGATGTTCTGGGTTTTTGTGCAGCTTGTAATTTGCTAAACCCTCCAATCCCTCTGAGAAGAATCAAAGTCTTTTGGATCTTCCTCCATCTGTGAGTCGCTGCTTTCTTCTGTGGTGGACCTGAGAATCCGTGGGGTTTCCCCACATCGCCCTCTTTCATGAGGGGCAGGTGTTCTGGATGTTTTGTGGTCGTTGACTTTAAAGCTGACTTTTATCTCCTCGCAGCTTCAGCGCCGATCAAACGGGACCGGTTCTGTCTGTTTTCCCTCACAGAGCAGATCACAGTGTAGAAGCCGTCTACAAAACCATCCAGACGAACCTGGTTAGTCTGACGGATTATCAAAGCTTCACTCCATCAGCGCCGCAGCTCTGGATCTGACCTGTCAGCGCCCACTCAGCAGAACGGACCCGCCTCCATGGCAACGGACATGAAGTCTGATGTGTGTGCTTGAGTGTGTGTGCATGAGTGTGTGTACATGAGTGTGTGTGCATAAGTGTGTATACATGAGTGTGTGCATAAGTGTGTGTGCATGAGTGTGTGTGCATGAATGTGTGTTCATGAGTGTCTGTGCATGAGTGTGTGTGCATGAGTGTGTGTACATGAGTGTGTGTTCATGAGTGTCTGTGCATGAGTGTGTGTGCATGAGTGTGTGTACATGAGTGTGTGTGCATAAGTGTGTGTGCATGAGTGTGTGTACTTGAGTGTGTGCATGAGTGTGTGTGCATGAGTGTGTATACATGAGTGTGTGTGCATGAGTGTGTATACATGAGTGTGTGTGCATGAGTGTGTATACATGAGTGTGTGTGCATAAGTGTGTGTGCATGAGTGTGTGTACTTGAGTGTGTGCATGAGTGTGTATACATGAGTGTGTGCATGAGTGTGTATACATGAGTGTGTATACATGAGTGTGTATACATGAGTGTGTATACATGAGTGTGTACATGAGTGTGTATACATGAGTGTGTATACATGAGTGTGTACATGAGTGTGTACATGAGTGTGTATACATGAGTGTGTGTGCATGAGTGTGTATACATGAGTGTGTGTACATGAGTGTGTATACATGAGTGTGTGTACATGAGTGTGTATACATGAGTGTGTACATGAGTGTGTATACATGAGTGTGTGTGCATGAGTGTGTATACATGAGTGTGTGTGCATAAGTGTGTGTGCATGAGTGTGTGTACTTGAGTGTGTGCATGAGTGTGTGTGCATGAGTGTGTGTGCATAAGTGTGTGTGCATGAGTGTGTATACATGAGTGTGTACATGAGTGTGTATACATGAGTGTGTGTCCATGAGTGTGTATACATGAGTGTGTACATGAGTGTGTATACATGAGTGTGTGTGCATGAGTGTGTATACATGAGTGTGTGTGCATGAGTGTGTACATGAGTGTGTATACATGAGTGTGTGTGCATGAGTGTGTATACATGAGTGTGTGTGCATAAGTGTGTGTGCATGAGTGTGTGTACTTGAGTGTGTGCATGAGTGTGTGTGCATGAGTGTGTGTGCATAAGTGTGTGTGCATGAGTGTGTATACATGAGTGTGTGTGCATGAGTGTGTATACATGAGTGTGTGTGCATAAGTGTGTGTGCATGAGTGTGTGTACTTGAGTGTGTGCATGAGTGTGTATACATGAGTGTGTGCATGAGTGTGTATACATGAGTGTGTGTGCATAAGTGTGTGTGCATGAGTGTGTGTACTTGAGTGTGTGCATGAGTGTGTATACATGAGTGTGTGTGCATAAGTGTGTGTGCATGAGTGTGTGTACTTGAGTGTGTGCATGAGTGTGTGTGCATGAGTGTGTGTACATAAGTGTGTGTGCATGAGTGTGTGTACTTGAGTGTGTGCATGAGTGTGTGTGCATGAGTGTGTGTACATGAGTGTGTGTACATGAGTGTGTGTACATGAGTGTGTATACATGATAGTGTGTGCATGAGTGTGTGTACATGAGTGTGTGTACATGAGTGTGTGTACATGATAGTGTGTGCATGAGTGTGTGTACATGAGTGTGTATACATGAGTGTGTGTACATGATAGTGTGTGCATGAGTGTGTGTACATGAGTGTGTGTACA
>JBBDHG010000196.1:17500-22500 GCA_037951165.1 Lophius americanus | reverse complement strand
TGTGAGGAAGAACTGGAGTAATTTAGGAAAGGTTCGGTTCTATATTTAGGACACTAGGGGGAGCTTTAGGGGCCATCATTTTGCAACCATTGATCCGATTTAGTCCAAATTTGATGAAATAAATCGACTCGATGATATAAATATATATTATATGTCATAATTTACTCAAGTAGTTCCTATTTCATTCACTAGGGGGAGCTTTTTCCTATGAAAAACACGCTTTCCTGGACAGAACCCAAAAACGATTTCATAAATCGTTTTCAAATTTATACCTCGTAGATCTTAGTGTGAGGAAGAACTGGACAGATTTTGCGAAAGATGGGTCATTCATTCCTGACACTAGGGGGCGCTTTGTAGCCAAAAGTTTTACCGGCATCATTCATTTAGTCCACATTTCTGGGGACACACCCTCTCTGTCGGGGAGTTAGCATCGCTTGTTTCACGACTTTCCTTTTTCTTGTTTTCTTCGTTTTTGCGTTTTCTCTTTCGGACCAAATACGAAAAATAATCAGTATTTTGTAACTTCTGTTAGAAAGGTGTAACAGAAATAAAGTTGTACTTACTCGCCATGAGAAGAGAGCGTCAGGCGCCAACGATGGCGGTGAGACGCGTTTTAGCGCTGTGGAGAACTTTAAGCTATCCTTGAGTTCGGACTAATTATCGCGTTTACGTACGACGAGAGTAAAATCGAGGTCGAGAGTAAAACCTCGGAGTTCAAACCTTTAAAGCTTTATTGAGAACAAAGCGGCGACGGGCCTCCTGGAACCTTTCATCAGTCAAACGTTCATTAGCGCCGACTCGCATATTTCTACATACTTTAGCGCCAATCTCAAGTGTCGAGGGTGATTAAGCCGCCGCCGCAGGTTTAGCCGTCGGTCCCGGGGGAGTTGATGACCCGGAGTCCGTCATCTCCTAATCCCGCTGAGATGAAGAGAGACTTTGTTTACATGCATCTGCCTTCAGAACCAAAGGCTGCAGAATTAGAAGCGGCGAGTAGAACCGTATGCAGATGAGGCAGCTGGAGGCGCTGAAAGGACGACTCCTGACCGGGGGGCCGCACACGCCGGCGACATCCTCGCCACACATGTTCAGCGGGTGGTGGGCCGGGAGGGCGGGGGCGGAGGCAGGTGCGTCTCGCCCCCTGCAGACCTCCACCTTTGTGATTGTGGCTCAGAACGGACAGCTGTTTTTGTTCACCACTTCACCTTCAAACTATTCACTCATTCATCGTATCTGAAGCTGTGACGTCAAGAAGAAGAGGGAAGGACAGAACAGAGGTCACAGTGTGAGCGTGTAGCTCCATCTGGTGGACACAGGTGGTGCTGCAGCCGAAATCCTATTTCTGTCCCATGTTGGGTCCATTGTCTGTCCTGCTGGTCCAAACAGAGAGTCCTCCTGGTTCTGACCCACAGAAACTGTAGAAGAACATGAACTTTGTGGTATTTCCATCAAATGTGATGCAGAAGTTATCAAAGGGTTCAAATGACTTCAGTTGGTAATATTTTATCAGGTCTGTGATTTTCATCCTTTCTTATCACTTGATTTATATATTTAATATTATTTCTTGATCAGCGTCTTCCTTCTGCTTTAACTTCCCCAAACCCTCATCATACCTCCTTCTTTCCATCTTCATCCTCTCCCCCTCTTCCTCTGAGCCCCTTTAAAAAGCCTTTGGTGGTGGCGAGCGTGTTCACAGTTAGTTTAAGCCCCCCCCCCTCAGGGGGCCCTTTTGTCCTCCACAGAGCCCAGATGCCTTCATTCACCCTCTGGGTTGCAGGAATGACCACATCGGCATCGGAGGAATGGCAGCAGGAATTCTTTTGTTGTGGTCTCGTTTAGCATACCCCCCCCCCCGGGGGGTTAGGTTGACAGGAAGTACTTTAGAGGGGGACAGGATATGTATGACAGCAGTGAGGTGTGCAGTAGGAGTGAGGGACGGGTTCAAAGTGGAGGTGGGACTGCACCAAGGATCGCCTCTGAGACCCTTCTTGTTGCTATGGTGACAGAAATGAGATGTTAGAAATATAGAAAGAGACTTTATAAGCCCTAACAGGGGAAACTCGGTCGTTACAAACGCTAAAAACAAACAAACATATATGAAATAAAATGATATGAAGCCATAATTTAATAATAATTAATTCAGATTTCTTCATTCTTTTATGAGCTATTGCAAAAAAAAACCCGGAACAGATCCTTGAGGGAGTTTCTAAGATGAACTTCTCCACGGCGTAAAGAAAGAATGAAAGATGTTGTTTATAATAATAATAATAATAATAATACATTTAATCGATCTCATTGTGTCAAAATAAACTGATGTAAGGATAATTATTATTTTATATTTTAGGGGCGCTGAGATGAAGATTAGCTGAGCATCAGAACTTTAGACGTTGGTTTCCTCCATAAGGGACAATAAACCTTCTACCTGCTGTTACCGTGGTGACGGTCCTCCAGGGAACTCAGGCGTCCTGTAGAAACATCTGATCCTTCGGAGGATTTTTACGTTCTGGTCTGGATGTTCTGGTCTCGGGTCCATCCGGGCCTTGAGCTGCTTGAATCCGTCAAACAGCTTCAAGGTTCTGGTTCAAAGTTCTGCTGAAGGACACTCCAGTATTTGTCTTTTATTCATCTCCTCTTCCTCCCGTTTTCTTCATCCTCTCCAGAAGCAGCAGCTGCAGTTCACATATGCTACCAGCAGGTGGCAGTGTTGTACAGACAGAGACTCTCAGGTCAATGACACACACACACACACACTCTCACACACACACACACACACACACACACATACACACACACACACACACACACAAGTCGGACAAGAGGAAGAAAATATTCTTCACTTTTAGTTCATTTGTCTTGTAGTTAGGAACAACGATGGTTAAGAACATTAACCTGGACTAAAGCATCAAGACGTTTCCACCGAAACACAGCAGTTTAATAATTCACACACTTTTAGTCGGACACAGAACGACATAGTGAAATTATTTCTCTGCGGTCGACCCGACCCTGAGGTCGAGTGGGCGGAGCCTGTGACACACGCATGTATGGGCCGGAATCAAAACCGTCGACCTGCTTCTGATCTTCTGATTAGGAATTGACTCATCGAGTCAAATACAGACAAGATGAATCTCCTCCAGTCGATTC
Source organism: Lophius americanus (assembly GCA_037951165.1). Taxonomy (NCBI): domain Eukaryota; kingdom Metazoa; phylum Chordata; class Actinopteri; order Lophiiformes; family Lophiidae; genus Lophius; species Lophius americanus. The sequence goes on along the minus strand of JBBDHG010000196.1, from coordinate 19,359 downwards.
ATCGGCACCAAATTTGGACTGAATCGGACCAACGGTTCTGAAATTATGGCCCGAAAACTTTTGGAGATAAATCTCCCCCTAGTGGATTTATATCTTTTATATCAGACACATATATTATAATATGACATCAAACGTTTTTCCAGAACCTGAAGTGGACTTTGATCGGTCCGATGTCGGCGCTGAGCTGAGCTGCAGTCCAGGTTGCTAGCGACCTAGCATGATGGGTTGGAGACGCTAACTGAAGTTGATTCTTTTAAACCTTGACCTTCAACCTTTGCTCCAGATCGTAAGAAAATAGTGTGATTTTAAAATTGTTAGCTTAAAATATCAAGATTATTGGTATTAAGCTGGATCAAACCGGTGCAGCTTGTTGGTCCATTTAGATCCAGCAGCGGGTTTCCCAGTGAACCCAGACTGTCGGTGTTTACAGTGTACCATCCTGATGTTCTGCGGGGGTCCGTCTCTCTCCTCAGGTCTACCTGCTGTCAGGCCCAACGCTGCATCGCACGTACTGATTGGCTGTCGGCCTCCATTGTTCTAGTGATGTCTCATACCTCGACAGCTGTAATGAGAGAGGGGAGGGAGGAAGAGGAGGAGGAGGAGGAGGAAGAGGAGGAGGAGGAGGAGGAGGAGACCTTATTCTCCTCCTGTAGAGAAGCTGTTGAGCTTAATGTTTAATAAGTCACTGGACACAAGAGGAAACTTGATCCTCTCCTCAGTGTGTGTGTGTGTGTGTAAGTGTTTATGTGTGTGTGTGTGTGTGTGTATGTGTTTATGTGTGTGTGTGTGTGTGTATGTGTTTATGTGTGTACGTGTGTGTTTATGTGTGTACGTGTGTGTTTATGTGTGTAAGTGCTTATGTGTGTGTGTGTGTGTGTGTGTGTGTATGTGTGAGTGTATGTGTGTGTGTTTATGTGTGTGTGTTTGTGTGTTTGTGTGTGTGTGTACTTGTGTGAGTGTATGTGTGTGTGGGTGTGAGTGTGTAGCTGTGTGTTTGTGTGTGAGCATGTGTGTGTATGTGTGTAAGTGTTTATGTGTTTAAGTGTGCGTGTGTATGTGTGTGTGTGTATGTGTGTGTGTGTATGTGTGTGTTTGAGTGTATGTGTGTATGTGTGTGTGTGTATGTGTGTGTGGGTGTGTGTATATGTGTGTATGTGTGTGTGTGAGTGTTTATGTATGTGTGTGTGTGTATGTGTGTGTGTGTGTGTGTGTGGGTGTGTACGTGTGTGAGTGTATATGTGTGTGTATGTGAGTGTTTGTGTGTGAGTGAATGTGTGTTTGTGTGTGTGTGTGTGCGTGTATATGTGTGTGTGAGTGTTTATGTATGTGTGTGTGTTTGTTTGTGTTTGTGTGTATGTGTGAGTGTATGTGTGTGTGCGTGTATATGTGTGTGTGTGTGAGTGTTTATGTATGTGTGTGTGTATGTATGTGTGTGTTTAAGTGTGCCTGTGTGTGTGTGTATGTGTGTACGTGTGTGTGTATGTGTTTGTACGTGTGTGTGTATGTGTTTGTACGTGTGTGTGTATGTGTGTGTGTTTGTTTGTGTTTGTGCTCAACATGTCAACATTTCCAACCACCATAAAGATACAATTAATTTATATTTAAAAGAATAGGTTAAATAAAGACGTTTACATGAATAGATATAAAAAACTAATTTGATGGAGAAAAAACAAATCTTATTAAAAAGATTTATAATTTCATTTTTTTTACATCAAAAAATTGATTTATTTATAAAATAAATATAAAAAAATAACATTAAATACATATAATTATAATATATAATTATATTATAATATATATAATAATAATAATTATTCAATTGTAGTAAATATGAATAAATAATAATAAATACACATAAT
>JBBDHG010000196.1:10000-12500 GCA_037951165.1 Lophius americanus | reverse complement strand
GTGAGTAATCTGTTTCTATGTGTGAGTAATCTGTTTTTATGTGTGAGTAATCTGATTCTATGTGTGAGTAATCTGTTTCTATGTGTGAGTAATCTGTTTCTATGTGTGAGTAATCTGTTTCTATGTGTGAGAAATCTGATTCTGTGAGAGTAATCTGATTCTATGTGTGAGTAATCTGTTTCTATGTGTGAGTAATCTGATTCTATGTGTGAGTAATCTGTTTCTATGTGTGAGTAATCTGTTTCTATGTGTGAGTAATCTTTTACTATGTGTGAATAATGTGTAACTATGAGTGAATAATCTGTTACTATGTGTGAGTCTGAAGCCTCGGCTCTTCAGGCATGAAGTTCCAGAGCTGGAACTTGAAATGGATTCTAAAACTAACGTGAAAGTTCTCTTTCACTTTAACCTGAATCCAGACGAGATGAAACGAGAGGCAGATTCTCCAGATCCGAGCCAAATAGAAATCTTAGAAACAATCCTTAGATTGATACAAACACGTTTTAATAACATTAGTTATTTGTGTTTCAGAAGAAAGGTCTATATTAAATCTCACATCCAGGTTTTATATATTTGAGGACAGATGTCCGAGACGTCCCTTTAAAATAAAGAGGGAATTATTTTTGACCTCTTTTCATTTAGTTTGAGAAGGTTGAGTGACAGCTTAACTGATTTAAATCAAATAGGACTGGGTTTGAATGAGACGTGGATCTTTGTGTCATCGGTGTTAAGATGATACGGAACAAATTAAAGAGTTTCATTGAATTACGGTAAAAGTAAGAGATTTTAAGATTACATACAGATTTTTAGTAAACGCCACATAATTGTCTCAAGTATATCAAACACAACTTTATTCATTAAATTCAAACTAACTGTTTGATGTATCACTCATTTAAGCAGGTTTTTTTATGACAAAACTTCTAGTAATAATCAGTTTTATAATCTTTTTATTATTATTCATACTAATTTTGTGGGTCCGGTCAATGTGATGTTTTTATTTTTTTAATGTTGGGTTTTTAGCGTTTTTGTGGGCCTCATCCAGAACAGTGGACCGCTTTGGCACTGCTGTTTACCCGTGATCAAGAACAGCGGTGGGTTTCCCCCCCGGACCCCCGATAAAAGCCCGTCTCTGCAGAACTCACAGGAGGAGAAATTAAAAAAGAAAAACACTCAATCAAACTTAAGGTCCTTTTATATATATTTTTTCATTTCCTGGCATGTCTGCTGTCACTCAATCTGACGGTGAACCGGGGTCCGTACAATAGGTTATTATGGGGCTCTCTGCGGACCCCCCCCCTCTGAAGAAAGCCTCTGTGACTAATGGATGTAGTGGGATCTGATTTAAAGGAGGCAGGGTATCAAATCCACGTGTGCACAAAGACTTTAAAGGAAGTCCTCAGGGACGCCGCCGAGTTCTGATCCCGCCACAAACCCCACAGGACCGCCGGTCCTCCGGAATGTCACACAGACGGAGAATACGGTAAACGCTGTTTTCAGAAAAAACACACAAAACAAACGCAAGTTCAGGAAAAATCCTCCACAACCAGAATATTCTACAAAAAACATCAAACAACTCATGAAGAACAACCCACTGCAAACACAACACATCAAGAACAACCCACTGCAAACATAACACATCAAGAACAACCCACTGCAAACAAAATACATCAAGAACAACCCACTGCAAACATAACACATCAAGAACAACCCACTGCAAACAAAATACATCAAGAACAACCCACTGCAAACAAAATACATCAAGAACAACCCACTGCAAACATAACACAACAAGAACAACACACTGCAAACAAAATACATCAAGAACAACCCACTGCAAACACAGCTCATTAAGATCAACCCACTGCAAACATAACACAACACATCAAGAACAACCCACTGCAAACACAACACATCAAGAACAACCCACTGCAAACACAACACATCAAGAACAACCCACTGCAAACAAAATACATCAAGAACAACCCACTGCAAACATAACACATCAAGAACAACCCACTGCAAACAAAATACATCAAGAACAACCCACTGCAAACAAAATACATCAAGAACAACCCACTGCAAACATAACACAACAAGAACAACACACTGCAAACAAAATACATCAAGAACAACCCACTGCAAACACAGCTCATTAAGATCAACCCACTGCAAACATAACACAACACATCAAGAACAACCCACTGCAAACACAACACATCAAGAACAACCCACTGCAAACACAACAAAACAGAACACATGAAGAACAACCCACTGCAAACATAACACAACACATGAAGAACAAGCCACTGCAAACACAACACATCATTAACAACCCACTGCAAACACAACACATTAAGAACAACCCACTGCAAACACAGCTCATTAAGATCAACCCACTGCAAACATAACACAACACATCAAGAACAACCCACTGCAAACACAACACATGAAGAACAACCCACTGCAAACACAACAAAACAGAACACATGAAGAACAACCC
>JBBDHG010000196.1:0-5000 GCA_037951165.1 Lophius americanus | reverse complement strand
GGGACCCGCATCTACTGACTATAAGTCCCTCATAAGACTCCTCTTCCTCAAGTCATCCTACCCCTTCTCCTCCTTAAGTCCTTAAAGTCTCGGCCCCTCAAAAAGACCATCAGCGGTCTTGGAGACAATGCACAAAGAACAACGGACTCGCCTCCAGGCGGTTTACCCACCGCCGCGCCGAAATCGGCATCTCTTCATCAAAGAATGTTCCGTGTCCATTCACAGTCAGCCTCCGTGGCGGCGAGAGGAAAACACCCAGAGAAAGTGATGATTCCCTCCAGCGCTATCTGCATCCACAGCAGAGGCCGGACACAAAGGCTGGGAGCAGATAAAGCGCTCAGCCAGATGCTGAGATAGCGATACGTTCCATCCGTCAGGAAACATCGCAAGAGTTTATACTGGAGGGAAAACGGATTTAATCAATTCAGAGGTGGACAGGATGTGATGTAAAACATTTGTCTGCTCTGTATCAAGCGCACATATTATCTGTTAAGCTTCTATAAATCACTCTGGACCTCATTCAGACGGCGGCGGCAGAAACCGCCAAAAGTACGCAATAATCAACAGATATTCAAGATCCTTAAAATGAGACTCGGCGAAGCTGTTCCTCGTCTGAAGACCAAGTCTGTCCTCCTTTAATGTCTTTAATCAATTGTTCTATAATGCGGTGGCAGAGGAAACCGTTTCGGTTCTTTTTCCATTGGCATGGAGGTCCTATTTCTCCAATCCGTTTTAATTTGTTGAAAATGAACGCTGAGTAGGAGGAGCGGATATGAATGAAGTGCCTTCCTCATAGCTAAAGCTGACGCAGGACAACTTTAGCCTAAGAACAACGCTACGTTTTGCTACGTTTTGTAGCAAAACGGATATCGTGAATAAATGCCACCTCAGATTTATGACTGATTATATAAAATCACCAACCGCCGCTGAAGTTTCTCACCTTTGCCTCCACCTTAAGGCCTCCAGGAGGCAAAGGTGAAGGCTTGTCTCTCACATCTCCAGCTCTTTTCTGAGATCTCAGTGGAGGGATGCTGATCGGGTCACGGACACCAAAGTCTGGGTTGGACCGCTGACCCATCACACCGCCTAAAACCTGCTTTGAACGAGGACAGCAGCCATTCATTCTCCTCCAGTTCTTGTGGCCACTTGTCCTCCTCGTGAAAATGCCCGATGATTAATGTACGATTTCACTGGCTGCGGTCTGACCTCGCCGGTGTGAAGGATGCTGGGAGCCTCGTCCGTGGCGGTTTAAAAGGTTCCCCGGAGCCCCTTGAACTCACGCAGGTATTCATTTGCGGCGATTACCTGCAGCTTCACAGGAGCTGAACCACCTCCAGCCGGCGGTCTCAGACGGGGGCCTAATTGTCAGTGTCTGTGAAGAGGTGTGGGGCTGGGGGGTGGGGGGGGCGTCTGTTGTTCTGTTCCTTCCTCTTTAGAGGTCAGGGCCCCCCGCCCTGAGAGCTTAATGAGATGTTTACATGGAGCTGGGTGTGGGAACCGGGGCCCATATGCTGCCTGCTGAGATGACAGGGACCTGCTTTGTGTTTTCGGCCTTGTTAAGAGGTTTTAGTGCTGAAATCAGAGCCTGCAGCTCCAGCGACCTGCAGCGAGGTGAGAGAAACCCTGCATACCATCTGCTGTGGGTGCTAGGACCGAAGCCAGAACGAGATCTTTCTTCATCAACATCCTCCTGACGTCTGGATCCAGACTTATCTAATAAAGACCCTCTTGTTTTACTCGTTTTAATGGATTGGTCATGGAACACTGGGCTTCTGTGACTGACTTTGAGCTCAAATAAAGGTAATAACTGCCGTTACACCTGAGGGTGCTGGTGTCTTCAGCCCTCCGGACCTGGGACTCGTTCTTCCATCTGTTTTCTCTGGCCTGTTGCTGATTGGTCGACTCACTCCGTGTGTTTATTTAGTTATTGTGCTTTGTGAAGTCCAGACCTTTACCCCGGTCCCTGAAAGCAACGCTTAACCCCGGAAAGCCTCCAAGCCCCTGCGTTGTATAAGAAATCCCCCTGACTGAACTCTTCAGTATAAATGTGAAGTTTATTCCAGAAGATTCTTTGTCTAAAAGAAAGAAAGAAAAATAAAAAGTTTCCCACACTTGAGTAAAATATTAACTTTTTCATATACAAAGATAGATTTTATTGATTATTTATCCAATGTGGGCTTCATCGGGTGAATGTGAAGACCAAAAAGAGTTTTTTGTTAAAAATATGTCTCCCCCTAGTGAGTCAAATATGAACTATTAGAGTAAAACACAAAGTATTAAAGATAAATCTCCTTGAGTTCATTCACAGCCATCAAATTTGGACTAAATCTCCTAGGGTCCGAAATATACTACCGACCTTTCCCAAAATCACTCCAGTTCTTCCTCACACGGGGGTCTATGTGGTTAGGAAATTTGAAAATGATCCAAGTAATACTTTTTGAGTTATTGCGTAAACACGACGGATCTGTGGCGGACGTGATGATGATGATGATGATGATGATGATGATAATTCCATATAAATCTTTGACTTTTCATGGATATAATTATATTCTTGTCTTAATCTGAATCTGCATCTTTTTTTAAGACACTGACTATAACACTGCAAAAAAGAATTCAAACAAAGTAAAAAAAAAAAAACTAATTTCCAGGAAATGAGTTTTATTTTTGACAGATTTATAAAATCTAGATTATTTGAAGGATATATAGATTTACCGTTACTTAATCAGATAATCCAGTTTATGCCGAACCAGTTCAGTCCAATGTTGGTTTTCATGGTATCCCAGCAGAGGAACGAGAGTTTATTTCTCCTTATTTTAAAAATACAGCAATTATTTTTAAAGACTTTTTCATCTAATTATTAATCTTGCTTTAAGGTCATCAGTTTATGCAATGAACTCAAATACTCATTTGAGTAAATCAATCTTAAAAAAATTTACTTTACATAGCTTAAATTTGAGTTTTAAAGTTTGAATCCATTTTTTTCTTCTTTTTTTTTTACCCGGCGACAGCAGTGGAGGAATCTGATTGGATGAAGCGTAGCTTTTATTTTCATGAGTTCACAGGAAGCAGCAGGGAGAGAAGAAATGATGTGATGATAATAGACTGATGAGAAATGGTAAATACACGCAGCCTCAATTCAAATGTTCCTCCATTTATGAAAATATAATTGTCTGGTTCTGGTTGAGGTTCTAGACAAGCATGTTGGACCACCGCTGAAAAATCACGACGGCAGTTTTATAATAGTGATACATTTTCTGCAGGAACTTATATATTTGTAAACTAGACTATTTCCCAACCTGGACAGACAAAGAGCTGCTGAGCCGGACGGGTTTAAAGGTTCAGTCCGTCTGTTTGCTCTGGAAGATAAAGGCTGTAAACCATCAGTGTTTTCAGACGCACACCTCTGGATCTGCTGCACCTGCTGCTGCTCACAGCCTGACCTCAGCGCCGAGGAGCCAACACACCCGCCAGGAAACACCTGCCCCTCACCACCTGCCCCTGGGTGTGTGTGTGCGTGTGTGTGTGTGTGTGCGTGTGTGTATGCCAGTGTGTGTGTGTGTGTGTGAGTGTATGTGTATAACTGTGCGTGTGTGTGTGTGTGTGTGTATAACTGTGTGTGTGTGTGCGAGTGTGTGTATGTGTGTATGTGTGTGTGAGCGTGTGTGTATGCCTGTGTGTGTGTGCGTGTGTGTGAGTGTATGTGTATAACTGTGTGTGTGTGTGAGTGTGTGTGTATGCCTGTGTGTGTGTGTACGTGTGAGTGTGTGTGTATTTGTGTGAGTGTATGTGTATAACTGTGTGTGTGTGTGTGAGTGTGTGTGTATGCCAGTGTGTGTGTGTGTGTGAGTGTATGTGTATAACTGTGCGTGTGTGTGTGTGTGTGTGTATAACTGTGTGTGTGTGTGCGAGTGTGTGTATGTGTGTATGTGTGTGTGAGCGTGTGTGTATGCCTGTGTGTGTGTGCGTGTGTGTGAGTGTATGTGTATAACTGTGTGTGTGTGTGAGTGTGTGTGTATGCCTGTGTGTGTGTGTACGTGTGAGTGTGTGTGTATTTGTGTGAGTGTATGTGTATAACTGTGTGTGTGTGTGTGAGTGTGTGTGTGTATCTGTTTGTGTGTATGTGTGTGTGAGCGTGTGTGTATGTTTGTGCGTGTACGTGTATAACTGTGTGTGAGTGTGTATGTGTTTGTGTTTGAGTGACTGTGTGTGTCGTGTGTCTGTGTGTGTGTGTGTGAGTGTCTTGTGATGTGTGTGTCTGTGAGTGTGTTCAAGGGTGAGGGGCTGGGGGGTTCCATGTTCTTGGCTTTGTCTGCCTGTTGTGTGGGGCCATCAGATAACAGCCAGGACAATGGCGCTCCATTCTGAGGGCTCTCTTAAATGAGCAGGAAGTGGCGGTGAGCGCCTAGCGGAGGCTTCTGGTGGACTCCCTGGGGTCTGCTCTGCCCTGATGGAGCACACCACCACTGAATGGCTGGAGAGCGAGAGAGGAAATGAGAAGCTAGTGGCCATCCAGCTGGAGCCACGGGTGGCCTTTGAAACTCAATATGTATGGATGGGAGCCGAGAGAGGTGATGGATAGGAGAGGAGAGGTAAGAATTGGGAATTACAAAAATATAGTCTCCAAGATTGGCATCACACAATGATGGAATGAGCCTAAGAATGAAAATGCACCACAGAAACAAATTTGAACATGCCAAATCTTCCTGATATGTATTTGACATCGTCTGTTAAAGTACAACGTATTATTTTAACAGCAACATTTTGCCGCATTTAGTTTCGAAACATTTAGGTTGAATATTTAAATTTAGATTAAGATTTAGATAGAGCATCTAAATTTATATTTAATGTTTGGAGCTAAATCTAGCAAAATGTTGCAGTTAAGATAAAATTGTTCAACTTTTACAAACGGCGATTTTACACATGCACTAACCTTGCAGAAAAAAAACAGAGAATACTGATCTGTAAGGTAAAAGAAACCCACTGCTTAACAATGTATCTAC
>JBBDHG010000195.1:1240000-1244811 GCA_037951165.1 Lophius americanus | reverse complement strand
GCTGTACATTAGACAGAAAACATTTAAATGGAGGATTAACCTCTAGATCCAGAGCGGGAAGAATTAAACCACGAGAGGTTTAAACAACCCTCACACACACACACACACTCACACACACACACACACACACACACACTGATCTCTGGAGAGTGTAAGTTTAGCAGCAGCATCTCTACAACCGCTGCATCGATTTTCATGTCAGCCTGTAAAAACATCCGGCGGCCGTTTCTTCACTCCCTCCTCCCGATGAAGGCGCGCCGTCACAGATGCTGCCGTCACACGTCTGACAGCTGCCCGCCGCAGAATCAAGTGAATGTTCTTTTGAGAGGGTTTGGTCCGGACGGTTCAGGTAGAGGGACAGAGGGTCCGGTTCTTCCCCCCCTGAGCTCCTGTCAGACCGATCGCTGACAAACAAACATTCATCACATTTAATATTTGTCAGGGAAATAGAAACACGCTCTTCATTCCTGCAGGAGTTCAAAGGTCACTCAAGGAATGTTCCCGTCCTGCATGATGCTCGGCGGTAGTTTGACCCTCTGATGACCTCAGCCGCAGTTTGGAGTTCTTGAGGGGATTTTAAAGTTTGGTAAAGAAAAAAAAAAAAAATGTACCTGAAAGATCATTTTATAATAATGGAGGGTTTTTCTTTCTGGTGAGGCTTTTCTCTTCCGAGGTCGTTCGGATATAAACGTTTGAACAACTCCACGTATCACTCCAGCCCGTCAGTCCGGTTCTTCTCCCTGAAGTCACATGATCAACCTTCTACCCTGTTTTTTGTTGTTGTTTTATCGTACAGGACGTTAGATTTTGTTTCTCTTTTTTACGAAAACATCGGTTTACGTCTCCGGCGAAGGCTGCAGTCCGCGCATAGAGCTCCCTCTGGTGGAAATTGGTAATATTTTACAGCCGAAGTCCTCTCTGGGGACATTTTTGGGGACATTGGTTGTCCAACTGTGCCAAATGGACCTCCTGGTCCCGTAATAAACCCTGCAGAATAACGTGGAGTTTGTGGTATTTCTATCAAATAGTTAACAATTATTGTTTAACTTGATGTTTCCCCCCCAAAGCCCCAACCCCCTGCGTTGTACAAGCAATCGCCCTGATTGAACTCCTCAAATTAAATGTTACGTTAAATCCATTGTTTTAAATCATAAAAATAAGCTCCTTAAAGTCAATAAAATACGGAATATTAAAGTTAAATATGAGACAGTAAAGATAAACATCAAGAGCTGGTTCATACGCAACAAATCTGGATTAAACCGGACCAACGGTAGAGAAAGACGTTATGAGATAGTTTATGGAGCTACTTTAAGTTTATTTTGGGAGCGTGATTCAAGCGAGGCGGAACGTGAAAATAACCTTGAGGCTTTGAGAAGAAGCAGAGGACCTCATTATAGTTTAATTGTCAACAGGGTCTTAAAGACGGAGCCAGCGGCTGTGTTTAAGGGTCTCCTCACGTCACCTCTCTCTCCAGCCTATCGCGCGGCGTCAACCGGCCGCCGGCTGTGACGGTGATGCGTTGTGTCGCTGCTACAACATGCAGACGGTGGCTGATGTAACTGCTAAATAAAATCCCAGCAATTCCAGAAAACATCAGGAGAAATAAAAGTTTGAGACTTCTGCATGAATGGGATTAGAGAAAGTCGACATTAGAGATGTATTAATGCTTAATAACAAGCAGAAGGAGCTTGAAAACATCAAGATATCTGAAAATAAGTTACTTATTTATAAACTGTGTCTTTTGGTTTTAAATAATTGAGGTGGTTTTGTTCATGTTTGTGTCAGATTGGGTTATGACTACAAGATGTAGGATAAACAGAATGCAACTCTATTTGTATCAGAGGAGAAATCAGAGAGACGATGTTTGATTGACAGGCAGAGATGCCCGGTGGGGGCGGGGCTTAGAGAAACAACTGTCCACATGCGGCCATATTCTCCAACCGTTGGTACAAAAAAGTCAACCGTAGATACATACAGTACAGTAATAGTGAATTATTCAACGATACATTGATGATCTCCAACAGCCTGTCATTTCTAAAAGGTTTAAATGAACTTTCTAAACCTTTAGAACCTTCTGAATGTCAGATTGTTGGTCTGACCTACTCGGAGCTTCTTCTGGGGGTTTTGTCGATCGCAGACTCAGACCCCGGGATGGGATGCAGTTCTTGCATATTACAAAAACTTTCCTTCAGCCTTCAGCGGTATGAAGAATGATAAAGCTCAAAACTCCCTTATTGACTCTATTTAAACGCTCGTTCAAACAGCCGCTCATTAACATTCCAGGCGAGATTCGGCAGTGAAAGGAATCCTCCCTGGAACAAATAAACCATAAATATAAGATGCTTTTAGTTTCTAATCAGTTAAAGGAAGGAAAAAGATCTGGACATTAGCTGAGAAGACTCATTCTGAGCTTCTTTTTTTTTTACGAGGATTAGGAAGCCTTGAGTCTCAGAAAAAGTCTCTAATACTGAAAATTTCACCATTTTTATTGTTATTTTCTTTATTTTTGCTTCTTTTTTTTCAATCCTATCTCCTTAACCACCTCCTAAATGTCCACAGCGGGGATTAATAATGTTTTACATCTATCTTCTAGTGAAGATGTTGTACTTTAAACAGCATCGTTCTGGCAAAAGAACTGCCGACGGGATAAGACGGACTGTTAAGCCCCGCCCACAGGAAGTGGAGGAAGTCATCAGAGGGAATGAGCAGAGATGACCTCCTTTGAAGGATTCATCTCTTAAACTTGATTTAACCCTTATTTCCTGTTCATTTGTTGAAGGTCGAGTCGTCAGGTGATGAAACACGTTTGATTATATCTTTAAATATTTCAAATTTTGACTGGATGTTTAAGTTTAAGTTAAATAGCAGTAGTTCGGTTCTGTTCGGCTGAGTTTGGTCCAGTTCCGTTGTTTTGTGTTAGTTTGGAGCTTCATTTCTCGACACTCCTTTCTGTAGTTTCCGTTCATTGGGTAATGTTCTATTAGATTCCATTTTTAGCCTTTTATAGCTTAATTTCGGAAATGAATTAAAGATTTTTTTTTTCCTTTTTGATGCCCTTGTCCTCCAGCTACTGGGAACGATGTTTTATTTAGTCTGAACGCCGACGCTGCCACTGAGGAGGAGCTCTCTGCGTTTGTAGGTGGCGTCCGGTAAACGTACCGACTGCATAAGCATGATTTAAGCTTTAAATGTGATTTGAGGAAAGATGTGAATTCAGCGGCACGTTAATCTTAACCGTCTCGTAATGCCGAACTGAGCGTCAGTTCTCTCTCTCCCTCTCTCTCTCTCTCTCTCCCTCTCTCTCTCTCTCTCTCTCTCTCTCTCTCTCTCTCTCTCTCTCTCTCTCTCTCTCTCTCCCTCTCTCTCTCTCTCTCTCTCCATGTGTAATCTCAGCTTCATTTACCCGCGTCGCGGTCAGCGGTGCAGTGAAGCGTCTTTCTTCTCCGGCATTAGGATGGTATGGAATTCATTTAGTTTGTCCTGATCTCTACTGCTCACATTCTTTTTCTGCAGTAAAGTGCTACGCTGCCCCTCCCATGAGGGGTTTCTCCTTCTCTCCCCCCCACTGAGTTCTTCTGGTCCAGTCTTCCATCGGGCCTTCACCCTGGCTGCTGACTCCACCCTTCGTCCACCCTTTTGCGACCCTTCTGAAGGAAAGATGGCGCCTGGATTTCATGCCTGACTTCAGCCCTACTGCGTTGTTGTGGTGGTGGCGGCGGGTGAGGCTGACGGGCTTCTACTCAAAAACGTGCTGAAGAAGAATCTGAATAGCGAGCCGACCAAAGATCTACAACGAGGACGGCTGGATCGTCCATCTGCCTTCAGGAGAATTACAGAATGACATGCAAACGGGGCGGAACCGTCCTCAAAAAGATGAATCTTCTCCGCCGGCGTTCATCGACGGACATCAAAGCGCTTGTGAAGAACAAAAAGGCAGAAGAGCTTTTCGCTCTTCTGGATTTTGCGATGGCCACATGGTTCCACAGACGCCTCACAGCAAGACGTTCAACCTCTGACCACCGCTTCCTGTGTGCGGGTTTCAACCTCCTCCCCATGTGAGCGCGGGTTCTCCTCGGGTTCTCCTCGGGTTCTCCTCGGGTTCTCCTCGGGTTCTCCTCAGGTTCTCCTCGGGTTCTCCTCGGGTCCTCCAGCTTCCTCCAACGGTCCAAAAACTTGAAAAGCAGTGAGCTGGCGACCATAAATTTCCTGTAGGTGTGAATGAGGGCCAGAACGGCGGTCTGTCTCTGTGTGCCAGCCCCCAGAAGAACTGGCAGCTTGCCCGGGGTGAACCCTGCAGCATGCCCAATGCCAGCTGGGAAAGGATAAGCAGTTAATTAACCCTTTAATGTCCACAATAAGAAAAAGAAAAAGATGCTTTTCTTATTCTATCGCTTTCCTGTGGTGTCCCCCAGGGCTCCATACGTGGCCCCTTACTCTTTAGGAGGTCTAGGCTGCCACTGGATCACATCGGGGCTCAACCAAACAGCTGAGTCCACCATCCCTGATGAGAAGTAGATATGTGAGGCTCCGTGTGACGAGGACAAGTCTGCCCCACATTCAAACAGGAGGAAGAGTTTATAAAGTGTTTATACAGAATGAATCCAATATTTGGTAAAAGTGTCGCGCTGCGATCCAGACTGGTGAAATCAGGGAGAGGTTATCTGGCGAGTCAGATATCCTCCATTCGAGATCCTCCATTTGTCAAAAAAAGGAAACAGTTTTCCAGTAACAACTTCAAAACGCAAAAACTCCCTCTCCTGAGCCAGAATTCAGTTTGTCCAACCAGGCGCCTGTACGGACATGACATCACA